>JBBPBX010068762.1:0-19036 GCA_038048925.1 Garcialebias charrua
CAACCTTTATTTAGTCAGGTAAATCTTTTGAACCTCATGGGCTCATTTACGAAAGCGACCTGCTAAAACTAAAGAACAATGAACAGCAGTGGTAGAATTTCCTTAAACAATAAACAATAAACAAACAAACAATAAACAATAGAAAACAAAAGAGAGAAGAAAAAAAAAGATTAAAAAAAAAAAAATTAAACAAAGTATCAAAAGACTAGCAAAACATTATAAGGTAGATGTATAAAATCAAAGACAGGAACAAATCTGCATTGGTTTTTGCCAGGATTCCAACAGATTCTGAAAACCATTTAGAGTATATGTAGATATATGAAGATATGTAGATGGGCATATGACTGAATAAGATTGTATATGTATGTATACTGTATATATAATTGTAGGTATGGGTATGTATAGTTATGGAAATCTACTGCAATGTCATAAATTTTAGTAGTCTTTATGCATGTACTACTGTGTTCTGTCATGTACTTTGCAGGATTGCAGACGGAGGTTGGGTGTGTTTGATTTGTGCTTTTTTGTGGATAATGGTTGTTTTGTGTCTTACTTTCTGTCTTTCCTTTCTCTCTATTAAAAAAAGAAAAAAAGATATTGGTGTGAGAGGATGGCTGTAAAGGTGAGAAGGGAGGCCATCTATAAATGGGGGAAAAAAAAAAAAAGAAAACCGTGTCAGCGTTCTGGGTGGAGTGACGACGTTCCACAAACACTGAGTGGGTGAACAGTTTGACCACGATAAGCTCAAACCTACTAACGCCTGCGCAACCATAAGAGAAGTGCATGTTTGCATTTTACCAGAGAAGTCCAGTCAGACAAAACACATGTGGTGGTGGGATTTAGTTGTTGGAGAAATTTAAAATAAAGCTCTAAAAAAGCTGTCTGGTCCTCTGGACATTCAAAAAATAAAACAAAACAAAACAAATTATTTTTTGAATGTCCAGAGGACCAGACATAGCTTTTGTAGATTTTTCTACCTGGATTATTGAGCATGCATCAGAGTATTAAAATAAAGCGTTTAGTTTTTGTACCAACAAAATAATGCATGTTCTGTTGGGATCCTGATGCATGCTCTACAATGCCTCTTGTTGGCCAAAGCACCCTCAGCTGTTATTGAATAGCAAGCGGCCATCAGAGCACTAACGATTGGTCGTTACGCTGATGCTCGTCCTTTATTATGTGAACAGCTAGTTCTGGATGTCAACAACAAACTGGTTGATCCACTATGACAGGGGTCACCAACATGGTGCCCGCGGGCACCCGGGTGCCTCCAAGGACCATTTGAGGTGCCCCCCCCCAAGTAACAGAGAACGTTAACTAACGTTCTGGTATGGCTCTTACATGGTTCTGTTAGATCACAACGTTCTTAGAACGTTCTTTGAAGGTTTTGACTAACGTTTGAACAAACCTAGATATAACGTTCTAACCTAACGTTCTTAGAACGTTCAACAAACGTTCCCTTTGCCATCTGCCAGTTTCTACACAAAGTATTTTCACACTGGTTTATTTTTCTGTTTTAAACGTTTTGTCAGTTTTTTGAAACAGCTCGAGCTGTTTTTTTATATTGTCTATATATATATATATATATATATATATATATATATATATATATATATATATATATATATTGTAACGTTGTCGCGGTCACTCAAGCACCAGACGTTCTGCTTCAGCCAACACTTTATTAAAGAACACAATTAACAGGCCAGTAAACTCAGAGTCACTGTTTGGCCGTGACCCACGCCATAACTCCTCAGCTTCACAACAGGTGCTCCCAACCTCTCGACAACAGAACCGCCAAAACTCCCTCTAGCCCCACCCCATCTTATTTCCCAACAACCCTTGCGTCATAAACAGGACATGAACAATTAACACTTAACATGACTCTTCAAGGATCATTACACTGCCCCCCCAACAAAAAGTTCCTCGTCCTCGAGGGAACAACACAGTCTCTAAGGCGGGGAGGCAGTTGGCGTTGCCTCCTGGGCCTCCGAGAGGCAACAGGAGGTGTAGGGGCAGGAGGTGTAGGGGCAGGAGGTGTAGGGGCAGGAGGTGTAGGGACAGGAGGTGTAGGGGCAGGAGGTGAAGACAGCTCCTGTTGCGAGTCCAACTGTACATGGGCACGAGGGCCTTGCACACGTCCCTCTAGGAAAGCGGGGAAGGAATGTCCTCTGTAAGGAGCCATTCTGTCCCTGTGCAGGACCACCTTCCTGCCTCTAGGGGGCAACTGCACCCTGTAGACCACCTCCCCCACTTGTTCCAGAACACTGCAGGGCCCCACCCAGCTGCTGTCCAGTTTGGGGCAACGACCTTTTTTCCTCTTTGGGCTGAAGACCCACACCAGCTCCCCAGCAAGGAAGTGTCTTCCTTTAGTGGTGACATCATAATTTCTCTTTTGGCGCAGTCCCGCCTTTGCCAGCTGGTCCCGGGCAAAGGAATGTGCTGACTCCAACCGGTCCTGTAGTTTCCTCACATAGTCTGGACCTGGTGGTGCCTCTGGAGCGTCAGGGGGCCTTCCAAAAGCCAGCTCCGCAGGGGTCCTCAGCTCCCTTCCCAACATGAGCAGGGCAGGTGTGCACTGAGTTGAGTCCTGGACTGCTGATCTGTAGGCCATGAGAATGAGGGGTAGATGGGTGTCCCAGTCCCTCTGGTGTTCCGAGGTTAGGATAGCCAGCTGCTGGGCCAGTGTCCTGTTAAACCTCTCTACCAGGCCATCGCTTTGTGGGTGGAGCGGGGTGGTGCGAGTCTTCTGAATCCCCAGGCGCTCACACATGGCAGTGAACACCCTGGATTCAAAGTTTCGACCCTGATCGCTGTGAAGGGTCTCTGCTGACCCAAACCGGCTGAACATCCCCTCCACTAATGCGTCAGCCACAGTCTCTGCCTCCTGGTCTGGGATGGCATATGCCTCCGGCCACTTAGTAAAATAGTCCATGGCAGTGAGTACATAGCGGTTTCCCTTATCAGTGTGTGGAAACGGGCCCATGATGTCCACAGCCACTCTTTCCATCGGTGCCCCCGCTGGTTGCTGTTGAAGCTGGGCGCGGGACTGGTCCAGCGGCCCCTTGTGCGAGGAGCAGGAGTCGCAGCTGCGGCAAAAGTCTTCTACATCCCTCCGTTGCTGGCCCCAGTAGTAGCCTTGGCGGAGGCGGCGCAAGGTCTTGGTGACACCAAAGTGCCCAGAGCCTGTGCTTCCATGACTGGCTCCCAGCACCGCTGACCTCAGCGATCTCGGCACCACAACCTGCCACCTCTCCTCCCCAGTGGCCGGCTCCTTCCAGGCACGCTGCAACACCCCTTCACTCAACCTCAGAGTACCAAACTTGGCCCACAATCCTTTTGTGGCAACAGAAAGCCCAGTGACCTCATCCCAGTTGGGACGCTGCCCGCCCTCGAGCCATTGTAGGACTGGCAGCAGGTCGGTATCTTGCTCCTGTTTTGTCCTCCACTCTGTCACATCCACCACTTGGAGCACCCTGCACGAGAGCTGCGCTGTGCCATCTGTTGCTGTGAGCTCCTTCTCCTCTTGCTTTTCACAATGACGACAGCCTGCTGCAGCACATGGACGGCGAGAAAGGGCATCCGCGTTGGAATGGCGCGCTCCTGCTCTGTGTTCCACAGTGAAATTAAAGCCCTGGAGCTCCTCCAGCCAACGAGCCACCTGCCCCTCGGGCTCCCTGAACGACATCAGCCACTGGAGGGCAGCATGGTCTGTTCTGATAATGAATGGTGTGCCACACAGGTAGTACTTAAAATGTCTTACCGCCGCCATCACTGCCAGAAGCTCTCGCCGTGTAACACAGTAGCGTCGCTCACTCTTATTCAGGATCCGGCTGTAGTATGCTACTACTCTCTCACCATTGGGTCCAACCTGCGACAACACGGCTCCCAGTCCCACGTTACTGGCGTCTGTGTCCAAGACAAATGGCAGGTTGGGGTCCGGTGGGGCAAGGACCGGGGACTCTGTCAGGGATCTGCGCAGGATGTCGAATGCCTGCTGACAGTCTTGGTTCCAGGTGAAGTCGCAATTTTTCTGCAGCAGGCGGAAGAGTGGTGCAGCTATTGAGGAAAAGTCTTTCACAAATCTTCTGTAGTAGGAGGCCAGGCCAAGGAAGCTTTTAAGCTGGACTTGGTCCGTTGGAGTGGGCCAGTCCTTAATTGTGTGGACCTTCTCCTCCAACGTGCTGACGCCCTCACAACCCAGCTTGTGGCCCAGAAATTCTACCTCCCTCCTCATGAAGTGGCACTTGTCTGGGTGTAGTTTCAGGCCTGCAGCAGCCACTCTCCCCAGCACCTGTTTCAGGGAGTCCAGAGCGGCCTCAAAGGAGCTTCCGTGCACCAGGAGGTCATCTAGGTAGACCAGACACTGCTGTCGTGGGACCCCAGCCAGTACCCTGTCCATGAGTCTCTCAAAGGTAGCAGGAGCGTTGCATAGACCGAAGCTTAGTACTCTGAACTGCCACAGTCCCCTGTTGGTGCAGAAGGCTGTCTTGGGTCTAGACTCCGGTGACAATGGCACCTGCCAGTATCCACTTCGCAGGTCCAGGGTGGAGAACCAGGATGAACCTACTACCAAATCCAGTGATTCGTCTATTCTGGGGAGAGGGTAAGAATCCTTTTTTGTAACTTTATTGAGGGGTCGGTAGTCTACACAAAAGCGCATCCTTGTGCTGTTTTTCTTGGGTACCATCACCACAGCGGAGGCCCACGGGCTGTCAGATGGCTCTATGATGCCTGTCTCAATCATCTCACCCAGTTCTCTGTCAGCAACCTCCTGGAGAGCTAAGGGAAGGCGGCGAGGACGCACTTTAATAGGACGAGCATCCCCAGTGTCGATGGTGTGCTCCACCAAGTGTGTCAGACCCACTTCGTTCTCTTTAAGAGCAAAAGTGTCCTTAAACTCCAACAGCACCTGCCATAGGTTTTCCTGCTGCTGCTGAGTCAGCCCCTCACAGTTCTTGGACCAGATTTCTCTCACTGCAGACAGCCTCTCCTCCTCTTCAGTTTGATGCTCAGCTGGTGGCAGTGCCAAAGTCTCTGCGGTGTACGCAGCTACAGCTTCAGGGGCTGGGCATGACGAGGGGGAAACGAGCCGCACGCTCCTCCCCTCAGGCAGTATCAGGGCACCCCTGCCTAGGTCAATCACACCACCAATGGCTCGTAGAAAGTCCAACCCAAGGATGCATGTGTCCTGCACATCTGCCACCCAGGCAGCATAAGGCACAGTGAGATCTCCCACCTTAAACTGGAACACTCCCCTCCCTCTTATGGGGGCCAGGTCACCAGTCACTGTCTTAAGCTGCACATCAGTTGCCTGCACAGTAGCTCCAGTAGGGATGATGTCAGGTCGAACAAGTGTTGCGTTGGATCCTGTGTCCAGGAGTGCTGTACAAGGCACCCCGGCGACCACCACTGGAATGTGACAAAAGTTGCCCACTTGTGTCCAGCCCACAGCAATGATGGTGCCTGGTGGAGATGGTGCTAGGCTGGGGGTGTTGGTCTCACAGGCCCGTGTACTCCCACCTACACGGGCCCTTGGGCGTTTCCCGGCACGGCTGCAAACCTGGGACACTGCCTGATGAGGTGGCCCGTTTGCCCACAGCCCCAGCAGCTCTGCGGTCGACGGCGTGGGTCCACTTGGGGAGCAGATGACTGAAGAGCAGCGGTCTGCGTCGTACTGAGTGGTCCCCTTGTCCTCCCCAGCTGCTCGACCGGAGCTGACAGTACTCTCACTATTGGTGCGTCCTCAGCTCCACCAATGGATCCTGTCAGCATCTCCCTCTCCAGCGCTAACTCTAGAGCTGCCCCAAGCGTTTCTGGACGTGCCAGCTGAGTCTGTATTCGGAGCTCTTTGGGACTGAGAGCCTGCAGGAACTGATCACGAGCTAGTTCTGCCTGCACTGCAGGTGGCATGTTGTCATAAGCCCTCCTGCAGAGACACTCAATGTCATGGGCCAGGATACGAAGAGGCTCTGCAGGCTGTCTGCGTCTATTGTGAAACTCTGATCGCAGCAGCACAGGCTGGTTATACTGTCCAAATCGTCTCTGTAGTGTCCCAACTAGAGCAGCATAGTCTCTCCTCTCCTCCTTGCTCAGCAGCAGTAAACAGGCAGCTGCATCCTCACACAGGCATAAAGCTAATTGCAGTGCTTTATTCTCCTCATCCCAGCCAGCAGCTGCAGCTAACAGTTCAAACTGAGCAATAAACACCTCCCATGGCGTCTTTCCATTGAACTTTGGCGTTTTTATGTTTGCCGCTACTTCTCGCCACTGGGCGCCGCCATCTTTGTTTACGTCACGTGATGGTGCGTCACGAAGATTAGATTCTATTCCGCTGAAACCGCGGTCATGGCGGGGAAAGTTCTCGTATCTAGCCAAACCTGGTGAGAATCCAGCCTCAGCAGACATTTGCAGCGCCGTGTCTCTCACTCTGTGAGCAGTCGAATGCAGCCGGGCTTCCATCTCCAGCTCCTCCCGTTTAATCTTGTCCGCGAACATGTCTCCACCTGCAGTTTGCTCCGCCGCGCGCTTCAGAGGCAGCTCGTAGTTTCACTTCTGACACCAGTGTAACGTTGTCGCGGTCACTCAAGCACCAGACGTTCTGCTTCAGCCAACACTTTATTAAAGAGCACAAATAACAGGCCAGTAAACTCAGAGTCACTGTTTGGCCGTGACCCACGCCATAACTCCTCAGCTTCACAACAGGTGCTCCCAGCCTCTCTACAGAACCGCCAAAACTCCCTCTAGCCCCACCCCATCTTATTTCCCAACAACCCTTGCATCATAAACAGGACATGAACAATTAACACTTAACATGACTCTTCAAGGATCATTACAATATATATATATATATATATATATATATATATATATATATATATAGTATATTGTTATTATTATTATTGAGCATGCATCAGGGTATTATTATTATCATCATTATTATTATCATTATTCAATTTTATTCTGCGTTACTCCAGGCGTACGTGAAACGTGAAGTTGTTTGCTTTCTGCCCTTTTTCTATTTGTGGTCTTCATGCGTTATGATTGGATTGGGGGTAGAACGTGATCATGTACGTCCCAACCAATCAACGCCACTCTTGCTTATCAGGTTGCATGTGAACTTTGTCCTAACCAATCAACGCCACTCTTGTTTATCGAGGGAAGTAGCATGTCATCATATCCAACCAATCAACGCTTCGCGCGCTTCGTTCAAATGTAGCTACATCCTGTTCATCTGCTGCTGGGACAAGAAGCTGTTGTGTCGGACGCAGCGCTCGTAAAACTTGCTTTTTATTAGACGTCGACTGGTCTGACTCTGGACGACGACTGGACATTCAGTTGGAAGTTGAAGGTGTAATCGGTTCTGTTTTCTTTATTTGCTAGCTGTTTTAGCTCTGTTCACATGAATGAACAAAACCTGCTGTTGCTAAAAGCTAAGCTAACAACGAGCTAAAACGGGTGTTTATGCTGCTGAGGCAGATAATTTGAGGCAAGTAAAACACTGCAGGTTAGGTTATTCTAGCGTTTAAATAAGCCATATAATGTATGCTACGAGTTATTTTTTATTTTTTTGGCTTAGTTCCTGGATGGTTTTTCAAAGAGACAAGGCCCCGCATCCTCTCGATGTTTGCGTCGCATTAACACACATGCGCTCAGCAGAACAATAACCGCAGCCAGGCTGAAATACTAATTTACTTTAAATACGTATTTCAGCAACATACTGTTTTTGTAGCTGCTTAAACAAGAGGGAAGACCTCGTGAATGAGATATATCTCATTCACACAGTCTTGAGAGGTCTTGAGAGTCAATTACTTTCTGACAGTTTCATTAAAGATTTACTGGTACATGAGATATTTTACTGGTACATGAGATATTTAATAATAATAATAATAATGAATTCCATTTATAATGCACTTTTCATTAATAAAAATCTCAAAGTGCTACAAAGTGTAATAAAGCAAAGATCAAAATAAAACAAGTGATAAAATCAATAATAATATCGACTAAGATCAAGATAAAATCATGTGGATGCAGATTAGGCTTGCTTAAAAAATAAATAAAATAAAACAAGTGATAAAATCAAGTAAAATCAATAATGATATCAGCTAAGATCAAAGATAAAATCATGTGGAGGCAGAATAGGCTTGCTTAAAAAGAAAGGTCTTTATGCTGCTTTTAAAGTCAACCAGAGACTGTGGAGCTCTCAGGTCATCAGGGAGGGAGTACCACAGGTGGGGGGCAGCCACACAGAATGCTCGGTCTCCCGTGGTCCTTAACTTGGTCCGAGGAATATGAAGGAAATTACTGTTCTGTGATCGTAGAGACCGGGTGGATGGATATGGTGCAAGAATGTCCTTTAGATAGTCAGGTGAAATCTGTCAAGCACAAAGAAAGGTAGGCCTATCAGATTGTGATCACATAACTGGTTTGAAAGTGGCTGATAGGTAGTTATTTTAGATTTCTTGTAAACCTGTCTTAAAATGTAAGGGGTTCTGGACTTTGCAGGGGTCTGAAACCTGCGGCTCTGGAGCCACATGTGGCTCTTTGGTCCCTCAGCAGTGGCTCTTCCAAGCTTTGATCAAAAATAACTTTAAACTGAATTTTATTTGTTCTTATAATAACAAAAAGGGCTAGTTAAAATAATTTACCTAGACCTGCATAGTTCATTATTTTATTTTTTAATTGGGAAAGATCACATTATTTTTCCTTCTTTATGATAATCTGGTCTTTTTTAGTCTTAAAATGTAAAAATATCAACAAATCATTAGACATTTTCAGCTTTACAATGGCCAGAAAACTACCGGTCAGAAAATTGTCCTCTCACAAACTTAAAGACCGTGTAAAGTGAATTTCAACATTTTCTTAAATAAACATTATAAATGTGATAATTGTAATCTTGTAAATGAGTAAAAAGTCTCCAAATTGTAGCTCAATTAATTTTGGAGTTATAGATGAAACTGTGTATAAAGACATGTTTGTTTCAGGATTTTTTAGGCGTGGTTTAAACGTGACCGCGTTTCGTCACGCGGTCTTCATTAGTATAGCCCCACCCCCTGCTGCTCCAGCCATATAAATTGTTCTTCGCATGGGTGGAGCCGTTCACTCGCGAATCGCAGATAGCATCAGATAGCAATAGCATGGATATTTTGTTCATCGTTAGCTAGCTAATCAATTATGCCTCGTTCCTGCATCTTCCCTGGATGTCGCAATGGTCAGGGCACCCACATTGAGACGCAGGAGGGAGTCAGAACAAACCCAGGCTGCTGCTGGAGTGAGCTGCCACCTGCAGCTCCGCGCCGCGCGTGCGTGTGTTTGTGTGTGTGTGTGCGTTGAGCTCCTGCCACGCGCGCCGTGAAACGCAGTGACTCGCTGACACAGATGAGATAACTTAGTTATCAACGTGATTACTCTTTATTTTAATCACCAACACAGACCCCGCATGCGATGTGACCGGGTCGGACCGGGTGCAGCCGCTCATCTTCTAAAATAGCGCTTATTATTAAACACATAACAGCGGAGTTATGAAGTATCTTTGTGTCCTCAACTTTAAAAACAAAAACAGAGTTGTTAGTGCACTAAAAACAGCGTAACTCTTGGAAAAAGGAGCTACTGGCAGCCAGAACTTAGATAAAAACGGAGCAGGTGGATCTCTGCTGTCTGCCTCTACACACAGCTCAGCTCAGCAGTACTGCGCTGAAACCACTCCCATGCACTGACACGCCCCCACAGTTTCAGACCAAGGGAAAATAATGTATTTTCATGATTTTTGACACTTAATTTTATAAGGAAAACAATGTTTTTAATCAGTCAGATTTATATGGGTGATTAATAACACATATTTATGCCGTGTGACAAACTAAAAACACACATTTAATTTCACTTTACACGGTCTTTCCCAGCTAGCAAGCAAATGTTCAGATGACGTTCAGTGAACGTCGTCTAAAGATCGAATGTCGAATGTTCAGGACCCAACCTTGTCTGAACTTTGCCTGAACGTTAACGCTGAACGTTAACGCTGAACCTTCACTCACTGTACGAAAAAAAAATTGGTGTAATTTCATTCAATTAGTTCTTACATCTTTGACACTTTAATGGTTGTTATAATTTATGACCAAATCTCTATTTTTGTTTTGTTACAAAAAGTGTGCACTTCTGACATTGTCTGAACATTGACTGAACATTGTCTGAACATTGCCTGAACATTGTCTGAACATTGTCTGAACATTGTCTGAACATTGTCTGAACATTGTCTGAACATTGTCTGAACATTGTCTGAACATTGTCTGAACATTGTCTGAACATTGTGTGAACATTGTCTGAACATTGTCTGAACATTGTCTGAACATTGTCTGAACATTGTGTGAACATTGTGTGAACATTGTCTGAACATTGTCTGAACATTGTCTGAACATTGTGTGAACATTGTCTGAGTGCACACTTCTGACGTTTTCTGAATGTTTGCTTACTGTGAGAAAAAAAACAAGTGGCATAATTTTATTTAATTAGTTTTTTAATCTTTAAAACTTTAATGGTCATTAATTATTATCACCAAATCTCTATTTTTGTTTAGAAGTGCACTTCTAATGTTGTCTGAATCTTGTCTGAACGTTCACTCTGGACATTTAATGTGAAAAAACATGTTTGGTGTGATTTAATTTAAAGAGCATAGTACAAACTTAATGGTTGTTATTATTTATCACCAAATCTCTATTTCTGTGTTGTTATAAAAAATTGTACACTTCTGTTAGTTAGATGTTTAAAGCTGCAGTATGTAGCTTTTTTTATGAACATATTTCTTCACTCTGTCACTACCTCCTGACAGACTGATGTTAGCCAGGTAATCTCTGAAATTTAAAAAAAAAAAATATTGTCCCCTTGCTTCTCCAGGTGGTAAATAAGCATTTCTAAAAAGAAAAGGTGACCCGCCATTTTCCAGCCAATAAAAACAGAGTTTGTAACCAGCCAATAAAAACAGAGCTTGAATTTGAATCAGCCAATAAAAACAGAGCTTGAATTTGAAATTCAACAGACCACAAGGGGGCAGAGCCACATATGGCTCTGAGGGGGAGGGATCAGAATGCTTTGCCTGTTGAAAATATTTCTAACTGCTGCAGTTCTACAGAAACTGCATACTGAACCTTTAATAGAGGGTTTAGGGCCCTCTTTTCTCCCACAGTACTTCTCTCAGTTAAACTCTGGTGCCAGAAAATGGCTTCCATTAACTCCTGTTTATCCCCCCAGAAGCAAAACCTTGTTGTTCTGGTGGTTTGATTGAACACTGTGACAGTTGAGGGTGGGCAATCACAACCCCCACTGTTGGTTGGAGGCCCTTTCATTGGCCCTTTGATTTCTCCCAGGATGCCTTGTGGTGAAGGTTTCCCATCATTGCCACCATTTTAGTTTGTTTGGTTCAACACAGAGGAGCACCGCCCTGCAGCTGGATCTTGATGCTTGAACCAAATCCCCTGGTCAGCAGATACCAACAAGAAAGGTAAGGGCTTGAGGCCTTATGCTCCTAACCCCAGTTGAATAATGAAGGTTTGTGTTTGCTCATTAAATTATTCTGAATTAATTAAAATTTATAAGCTGCTTCCAAGTTACACCAAGACAGGTTTAAGGCTTTTGAACTGCAACTTCGGACATTTTACTTTAATTTCAGAGTTAGCTAGCCTCAAAAATATTTGAGTTTTGCTTCTAAAGCTAAAACTTTCTCCAGTGAACAGCTGTTTCCTCAGCATCAGTTCCAGATGTTTTGTAACCGTCAGACTGTGGTTCTGCCAGAACTTTAAAACAGAACGCAGCTCACCCCGTCATTCCCGTCTCTCTGTTTCATAGGGTTTGGGTTTAGGAGTCCTATGACGGGGCCTGAATCCTCTTCTAGTGTGGACGTCGCCGAACAGGAAGAGAGAAACGAACACGTCCAGGTTGTGGAGGTCACTTACGCAACGACTCTCAACAAATCAACTGACAAGTGAGTGTTTAAAGCAAACACAAAGCTTCTGAACGGTTTGAACCATACAGATCAAAAGAGTTCACTCAGCTGGATAAGGTGAAGAAACTTGAAGACGTTCAAGTGGAAAGATTATTATTACTTTTTTAACCTTTTTCACTACAGATTTGAACTGTTGTCCCTCCCCCCATCCCCCAATGCTGTTATTGCATGAGCACCCTGTGAGTCATCAAGGCCCCTAATGACCGTCAGGCTGATGTTCCTCATTTGCATGTGAACAAGCTGTTTTTATTGACATTGTTAAACCTGTTTGTCCTATGTGGAGGAACTGAAACTGAGGCTTCTAAAAAACTCTCATTGACAATGGCAAAAAAACATTTATTCTGTTCCTAAATCTACTCTTTGGAGACAAACTCATCTTGCTGCCAAGCGGAAATTTAAGTGTTTAGATGATGACCAAGATGATTCTCAAGATTTTGTTTAAAATTCTCCTGCATTTCAGCATGAAGTCATGCATAGTGAACACAGTGAATCACTTGAAAGTTCTGACTCTCTTCATGATGATGGCACCAATGAACCAGAAACTGTAGATATTCCTGTAAATGGGTCCTTTTCAGATGATGATCATGGCAGTATTCATTCAGACCATCATGCCAATCATTCTTATGATTTTCCCTCTGAATTGGATGTTCACATTTCACATAACTCTGAACTTGAACCAGATCGCTCAACAGATTGTTCTTCCGTGGATACTGACGGTGAACAAGCCACCTATCAACATTTGCTGGGATGGATGTTTTTTATTATTATTTATTAATCCAGTTATAGGGGAGACCCCAGCAAGGCACTGTGCATTTTCCAGATTGCATATGACTAATTACTCTTTTTTGTTTTTGTTTGTTTTTTTGCAAATGCAGATGGAATCATGAATGGGGATTCTGCGGCAAGAGAGGATTTTATAAGGACTCATGCTGCAGAGCATTTAAAACATGCAAAAAGGGTAGAGGACATGCGCTCACACTGGACAATTAAAACATGTCACAAAGAAGTGGAGGTGGGGCTTTCACACTGGACATTTAATGCACCACAAAGAAGTGGACACTGGACATTTAATGCACCACAAAGAAGTGGAGGTGAGGCTTTCACACTGGACATTTAATGCACCACAAAGAAGTGGACACTGGACATTTAATGCACCACAAGAAGTGGAGGTGGAGGGTCACACAGGACATTTAAAATGTGCCACAAAGAAGTGGAGGACACGGGCTCACACAGAACTGAGGAACACATTTTTTGGGGGGAGAGATGCAAATACAGGTGCTGGTCATAAAATTAGAATATGAAAAAGTTTATTTATTTCAGTAATTCCATTCAAAAAGTAAAACTTGTATATTATATTCATTCACACAGACTGATATATTTTTAATTTTTTTTTAATGTTGATGATTATAACTGACAACTAATGAAAAGCCCAAATTCATTACCGGTAACAGAATATTACATTACTTGAGATAAAAAATTAAAAAAAGGATTTTTATAGATGTTGGCCAACTGAAAAGTATGAACATGTTACCATGCTCCTTGCAAAAGGACCCCCAACTAAGTATTCAAAGATGTACATATTGTACATTTCATGTTCATAGTTCTCAGTTGGCCAACATTTATAAACATTTTTTTAATTAATCTCAAGTAATCTCAAGAAACGTTTCTACTAAAAAGAAACTGTCCAGATGAACTGATTGAGAATGAGCGGATTTGATACCTGGACTATTGAGAATTAACTTTCTTTTCTGATCTCAAGTAATATTCTAATTTCCTGAGGTACTAAATTTAGGGTTGTCATTAGTTGTTGGTTTTAATTATCAGCATTAAAAGAAATAAACTTGAAATCAGTTTAATGAAAGTTTCACTTTTTGAATGGAATTACTGAAATAAATCAACTTATTTAAAATATTATGACCAGCACACTTTTTAAACATATTTGTGGTGGGACTGTAATTTTATATAGCTTTCATATTTCTCATGTTACTGCCAGTGTTGCAGCTATAAATCCAAAAGAAAAATGAAGGCATGTTAATAATAAATAAATAAAAATTATACAGACCAAAGCTATGTGAGCTGTGTACTTTTAGATTTGTTTGTGTACTGGTACATTTTGTTTTGCCACCAGTTGATAAGCTCCCTCCAATGTAATTCTAAAGCTTTTGTTTTTTTAAAGGTACCAAAGGTGGACTTTTCCATTTTATGTGTTATGCTGTTCTGTTAATCTTTTAATTTATGTTAAAGAGGATAAAGGAAAAATGTAAGGAGTGATTTGTAAACCTTAAACCAACGGTTTCCACCATGTTTCCTGCTGCACAATGGATGGTCAAATGTGGTTCCTAGCTTTGTTTGCCTCAACGCAGTTTTGAAGTAGATGCATTATATTTTTCATATGCATAGCATGTACAGATTCTTTTTGTACCTATTTTTGTACCTATTTTGTTACAACTGATGCCAGTTATGCATTTTTTTATTCATATACGGATTTGTTTTATATTATGATACTGATGCCTTTATGTGTAATAAACTGATTCTTTTATCATAACTTTCGACTCTGTTATTTTTAATGTTAGTACTGTAGAATTAATTCATAGCCAAGAGTTATTTGCACAACTACATATCATCATGATTCCACTAATAAATCTCAATTTAAAACTGTGGATTGGGAACTTGAAAAGTTTGTGTTGTCTGAACGTTGAAGGGACAGTTTCTGAACGTTCAGGGGACAGTTTCTGAACATTCAGGGGACGTTGTCTGAACGTTCGGGGGACAGTTTCTGAACATTCAGGGGACGTTGTCTGAACGTTCGGGGGACAGTTTCTGAACATTCAGGGGACGTTCTCTGAACGTTTTATGGAGTTTCATTTGGACGTTCAGTGAACGTTTTCTGCAAACGTCGGGTTCGAGTTCCCCTGCAAACTTCTGCAAACGTTCAGAGGACGTTGATGACACCGTTCAGAGGACGTTGTCTGAACGTTCAGGGGACGTTCTCTGAACGTTCGGGGGACGTTGTCTGAACATTCAGGGGACGTTCTCTGAACGTTTTATGGAGTTTCATTTGGACGTTCAGTGAACGTTTTCTGCAAACGTTCAGAGGACGTTGATGACAACGTTCAGAGGACATTGTCTGAACGTTCAATGTTAGCTGGGAACTTATGTCTCCAGGAGTACTCAGGCACTGTATGTTCATACATCACCAAGTGCATTGATGATGTAACTAACCTCAAGACCATCACTGTTCGGGATAATCAGAAGCCATGGCTGACAGCTGAGGTTTACAGACTCCTGAGAGCCAGGAATGCTGCCTTCAAAGCGGGAGATCAGGTGGGCCTGAGGGCAGCCAGAAAGAACCTGGATCGGGGCATCAGAAAGGCCAAGAAGCAGTATTCCAGGAAAATAGCTCACCGTTTCAAGGACAGCAAGGATACACGCAGTCTGTGGCAGGGAATACAGACCATCACAAACTACAAACCACCCCCCCAGACCTGTGACAGCTCAACCTCTACGCTGAATGAACTGAATGAGTTCTTTGCTCGGTTTGAGGCAAGTAACAGCACACCTGCACATAAACTCCCCCCCTCTCCTGATGGCCAGGTGCTGGCGCTGTCCTCAGACAGCGTAAGGCGATCATTTATCAAGATTAACGCCCGGAAGGCCTCTGGTCCTGACAACATACCTGGTCGTGTGCTGAAGGACTGTGCAGGGGAACTCGCAGCGGTCTTCACGGACATCTTTAACATCTCACTGAGCCAGGCCATCGTCCCCACCTGTTTCAAAGCCACCACCATCATCCCTGTCCCAAAGAAGGCAACGCCCGCATGCCTCAATGACTATCGCCCAGTAGCACTCACCCCCATCCTGATGAAGTGCTTTGAACGGCTAGTCATGAAAAGCATCACATCTGTCCTCCCTGCCTCCCTGGATCCCTTCCAATTTGCATACCGACCTAATCGCTCAACCGACGATGCCATCTCCTCTGCCCTCCACACAGCTCTCACACATCTGGACACGAAAGACTCCTATGTCAGAATGTTGTTCATCGACTTCAGCTCAGCATTCAACACCATCCTCCCCCAACAGCTCATCCTTAAACTGGACAGTCTGGGACTGAACACCTCAATGTGTAACTGGCTGCTAGACTTCCTGACTGGGAGACCACAGGCAGTACGGGTCAGGAATAACACATCCAGCACCATCACATTGAATACAGGAGCCCCACAAGGATGTGTGCTGAGCCCCCTTCTATTCACCCTGCTAACACACGACTGCACACCATCATACAGCTCCAACCACTTCATCAAGTTTGCGGACGACACAACAGTGGTAGGTCTCATCAGCAACAACGATGAGACGGACTACAGGAACGAGGTGAGCCGCCTGGCCTTGTGGTGCGGACACAACAATCTCACTCTCAACGTGGAGAAGACAAAGGAGATTGTTGTGGACTTCAGGAAGAGGGATGCCCAACATGCCCCTCTGACCATCAACAGCACCACAGTGGAGAGAGTGGACAGCACCAAGTTCCTGGGAGTGCACGTCTCAGAGGACCTGTCCTGGAGCAGGAACACTGCATCACTGGTCAAGAAGGCTCACCAGCGCCTCTACTTTCTCCGCAAGCTGAAAAGGGCTGGAGCTTCAACCCCCATCATGTGCACCTTCTACAGAGGTGCCATAGAAAGTGTCCTGACCAGCTGCATCACTGTGTGGTTTGGTGCATGTACTGCATCCTGCCGCAAGAGCCTCCAGCGCATCGTGAAAGCAGCTGAGAAGATTGTCGGCACCTCCTTCCCCTCACTACAGGACTTACACAGCAACCGCCTCACTCGGAAAGCCCTCTGCATGGCAGGTGATCCCACACACCCACTACACAGCTGCTTCAGCCTGTTGCCTTCAGGGAGGAGACTGAGGAGTCTCCAGGCTCGAACCAGCAGACTAAATGACAGCTCTGTTCATCAGGCAGTCAGGATGCTAAACTCTCTGCCTGCTCTGCCCTCCCTCCCACTTGTACTGCCTTAATCACAAAAAACTTTCACACACCACCACACAACACAAAGATTTTAACACTGGACTCTGTGTCATCAAAACGGGTTATTCACTCAACTCACGGTCATGTGCTCATTCAGTTTGCACTACTTCTTATATTCGCACTAATGTTTGCATTACATTACTGCCTATAGTCATACTACTGTTTACATTCACTGTTTACATTTATTACTACTGTTTTCATTCAATACTACTGTTTACATTTATTACTACTGTTTACATTTACACTACTTTTTATATCTACACTACTGCTGATATATATATTTTTTACTAGCCTTATTGCATATGCCACTTTACCTCTATACCAATATCAACTACCTCATACAGGTACATATACTGTGTACATAAACTTCATATGCTGCTTTGTCACTCTATTATAAATGTCAATTCCAGAACTTTTATTTTATTTTACAGATATACTTTTTTTTCATTCATTCATTCATTCAACCTTTATTTAGTCAGGTAAATCTTTTGAACCTCATGGGCTCATTTACGAAAGCGACCTGCTAAAACTAAAGAACAATGAACAGCAATGGTAGAATTTCCTTAAACAATAAACAATAAACAAACACTTTTTACACTTTTATACTACTATGCAAAAAACTCAGGACAGTATTACACTTTTGTTATTTCATTTTATGCTTATGTTTATTAAATGTTTAGTGTTTTAGTGTTGGTGTAACTTTTCATACTTTCATACTACTACTATGCAAAAACTACTATGCAAAAACTCAGGACAGTATTACACTTTTATTATTTCATTTTATGCTTATGTCTATTAAATGTTTTAGTGTTTTAGTGTTTAAATGTTTACTGTTGCACCGAGAGACAGAGAGAAATGCAATTTCAATCCTATGTATGTCCTGTACATATTGCAGTTTTGACAATAAAGTTGACTTTGACTTGACTTTGACAAAACATAGTAAAACATGTGGTTAAAAATACCTTGCTCATGAAACCTTTATTAGCCCAATTAAATTATGTAAGTCAAGTCCAGTCAAGTCAAGTCAATTGTGTTTAAAAATACAGAACCACTACCTTTCTAATTAACCTTTGATCAGATCCACTTCAGGTTTGTGTGTTTTGATCCTGCTGTCCAGGGAACCTGTGTCTAGGGGCGTCCCCCTTTTTGGATCTGTTAAACATACATTTCAACAGGCGAAAAAGAAACATTGTTGTTAAACGGATACTGTATATACAAAAATTTCAATGTGGTTATCTTAAATGATCCTTTAAATTTTTTAACCCTTTATTTATCCAGGTAGTCTCATTGAGCCATGAAAACACATTTTCAAGATAGACCTGTTAGGGAGCAGATTGTGGGTAAATGTCTTAGGCTTATGATTGGCATTTTGTTGTTTGTTTTGAATATACAAACCTATGAATAACTAATGATCTAATCATTGTATGAGATGTTTCCTGTTTATGAGTTGTTATTATTATTATTAGTATGAGCCTCCAAAAAAGTATTTTTATTTGTTATTTCTAGGAACAGTTTTCAACCTCCCCCCTTTGAAACAGATTTCCACACTGTTTCACCTAGGCAATTGAAAAGATAATGTGTTGCTATATTTCAGAAATATAAAAATAAAATAGTTTAGTTGTAACAGGCCTACTGCCAATTTCCAATCTAGGTTTTAAAAGCATAAAGCTAAATGGGAAACAAGTTCTTATCTCATTTCCTTCTAAAAAATTAACCATTAACTAATAAGCATCCCTTGTAGCAAACCAGACCAACTAAAATGCTCCTTTAAGGCAAAGGTGAGCATTTATTTACTTTAGAAAACATTACCGGTTTCTCTTGTGAATGAGTCCCTGTGACTCATGAAACTATAGTACAGTAACTTGTAAAAACAAAAAGTATGAAGAAGCCAGCATTATTCATCTTCATATAAGGTTTTGAGTTAATAAAAAAAATTTCTTCACAGAGTAATTGGAAAAAGGGCAAGTAATCCAGCAAACTCACATCAGTACTACCCTATCATGTGACATGTTCTGGCA
>JBBPBX010068763.1:0-19036 GCA_038048925.1 Garcialebias charrua
GGGACCCTCTGTCGGGGACGAGGCGTCTGCGGCGCCGGGACCCTCTGTCGGGGACGAGGCGTCTGCGACGCCGGGACCCTCTGTCGGGGACGAGGCATCTGCGGCGCCGGGACCCTCTGTCGGGGACGAGGCGTCTGCGGCGCCGGGACCCCCGTCGTCATCTTCGGTCGGCGAGACGTCTGCTTCATCGAGGCCCTCTGAGACGTCGTGGGGACCCTCGGAGACGTCGTGGGGACCCTCTGAGACGTCGTGGGGACCCTCGGAGACGTCGTGGGGACCCTCGGAGACGTCGTGGGGACCCTCGGAGACGTCGTGGGGACCCTCGGAGACGGCGTCAGGACCCTCGGAGACGGCGTCAGGACCCTCGGAGACGGCGTCAGGACCCTCGGAGACGGCGTCAGGACCCTCGCCGTCGGGACCCTCGAAGACGTCGTGGGGACCCTCGGCGTCTGGACCCTCTGAGAAGACCCCAGGCGTTGAGACCCCAGGCGATGATACAGGTCTCAGTCTGGGCGCCGGCACAGGTCTCAGTCTGGGCACCGGCACAGGTCTCAGTCTGGGCACCGGCACAGGTCTCAGTCTGGGCACCGGCACAGGTCTCAGTCTGGGCGCCGGCGAGACTATAGGCGAGGAGACCGCCGTCGAGGCTGCAGGCGAGGAGACCACCGTCGAGGCTGCAGGCGAGGAGACCACCGTCGAGGAGACCACCGTCGAGGCTGCAGGCGAGGAGACCACCGTCGAAGTTGCAGCAGCCGAAGTGTCGAGGTCTGCAGCCGAAGCGTCGAGGTCTGCAGCAGCCGAAGCGTCGAGGTCTGCAGCAGCCGAAGCGTCGAGGTCTGCAGCAGCCGAAGCGTCGAGGTCTGCAGCAGCCGAAGCGTCGTGGTCTGCAGCAGCCGAAGCACCAAGGACCAGAGATGGCAAGTACTTTGCCACAAAAGCTGCCTGCCAATGTTCCAGCTCCTCCTGTGACACCCTCTCTCCCTCCTCCAGAAAGCGAGGGCTGGGCTGTACATCTGGTGGCGAGCGAGGAGGAGACGGACAGCGGGGTGCAGGGGCGGAGTGGGACAACTTTTCAGCCCGGGAGTTTAATGGCCAAGAGTGGCCCATTATTTCCACATTTTAAAAATATTAGGCAAAAATGTAGCCTATAATATTTTTTTAATTGCAATACAATCAACAACTTTTTTTTAGTTATAATTTTTTGTTACATTTTGTTACAATTCAGCAAATCAGGTGGGGAAAAAAAAACTAAATTAGTTGACTTAAAAAACAGAAAAAGATAAGTCAATTCTTTGTTGCTCTTTCCATATCAGACTCAAAGATTACTGAAAAACTCAAAACGTAATTTTGTTGGCTTGAACGTTGGCCAGCTGTCATGAGAAGTTTGCACTAAATACAGTGACAAAAAGATAAACCATAAAACTATTTTACATTTAAAATATTAAATTTGAGGCCAGATAAAATGTCAATGAGACCAGATTTGGCCCATGGGCCTCGAGTTTGACATGTGATCTACAGCATCAGTAAGCGCCTAAGAAGTGCACTAGTTTCTGCCACCATATTTGTTACTTTGTCATTGTCAATGGACATAAGAAGTTCTTTCTCTGTGGACATCAGCATAAATGCCTCCAAATGCTCCTGGTTAAGTGTGCTTCATAGTCTATTCTTGATGAACTTGAGAGAGAAGCTTCTTTCACATGCAACCTGAGACAATGAAAGAGTCAACAAATATTTGTATGCCAGCCCTATAACTGGGTAGGCATCTGTGAAAAGGTTATACTGTGTCAATATAAGGTAAACACAGATAACACAGTTTCTGCAAGAAGAACAAGCCCTGCTTTCAAGTTCAATCTCTGGTTCAACTGAGCCCTCCTGGCCACCCTGTTCCATCTCAGTACCTATCCTGACAGTGGACTCTTCCAGAGGGGACTTTTTGAGCCTATCCCACTGGGATGCTAGACTGGACAGCTCTGTGTGTAAAGTACTCACTGTGGCTCTCTCATCAAATCTAAGCAGATTTTTGCTTATTTCTTGAAGTGCTGAGCTCTTGAGTCCTTTAAGCCTTATCTCTGAAAAGTTTTTAGGGTCAAGACAAGCAAAATCAGAGACAAGTTTGGCATTGGTTGCAATATGTATGCATATGCATGAGTTTATTTTTATTTGTCTATTAAATGTGTTGCTTTAACATTTTTCTGTCTCCTGTTTTCACTTCACCTCATGCATTTCTGCCTCATTACGTAAATAAGGACTTGTGTGGAATTTTTATTTATTTATTTAATTACATAACACAAGTCATCTAAGAGTAAAAGTAAAAACAAAAAAATATATAGGCCTACCAGTATTTTAAGCACAGTAAAATGTAAAATTATGAATTAAAATATATAATTTGTTGGAACTAAGCTGGAAAAAAAACATGATGGTCAATTAATTTTTAAAACATGAGATAAAGTTCTAAAAAAGCCAAGTCTGGTCCTCTGGACATTCAAAAAACAAAACAAAACAAAGCAAAAAATGTCCAGAGGACCAGACTTAGCTTTTTTAGATTTTTCTACCTGGATTATTGAGCATGCATCAGGGTATGAGATAAAGTTCTCTTTTAATTTAAATTGTCCTTTGACGTTTATTTATTTATTGGTCAATTTATATATTTCTGCTTTTATTTTTAATTAAGCTATGTCCGTTTAGGTCCCACTTGACTTTCATGCATGTTTAGTGACATAGTACAACGTTGTGACATTAGCTTAATTTATTATGCTAGTTTTTAATTTATATCATTACCTGTTGCTTCTTCTGTCTGTCTCTTTGAAAAATGTCTGTAAGCTTTGCACATTTGGCAGCTTCCTCCTGTAACGCCTTTCTTTTCTTCAACCTGACTTTTTCAGCTCCACTTGGCCTCTTCCTATCATTTTTATTGCTAATAAGCAGTTTGGACTCTGCGCTGCTCCATCACCTGATGTTTTGGAAAATACGTGCTTCGCTCCTGGGTTGGACTCAACCAACGGTGAACTTTCAGGGGTGTTTTTTTATCAAATGGTAGCTCCCAAGCTGCCAGCCCAGTGCGGCGCAGTCTCTTAAAGGGATCAGCACTTTAACAGGCTGCAGTCTCTTAACGTGATCAGCGCTGTCCCTCCCTTTAAGAGGCTGCAGCCTGCAGCCTAAAGTCAGGGACAAGTCGATTTTGAGCAGATTTATTAAACCGTCATTTTCCCCGTGCGCCTATCGGCCCATTCATGACGCGGCCCATCGGGAAATCTCCCGAATCTCCCGATGGTCACTCCGCCCTTGGCGGGGTGCAACGGTTAGGTGAGGTGGAGGGGGATGAAGCTGAGAGTCGGTGGTCTTGCCTCTTCTTTGCGTTGGTGGTGCGAGCTGAGGACGGGCGCACCCCAGAGTTCATCCTCCAGCTCAGCGTCATCGTCTGACCACAGCAGCAGATGTGACGAGCAATAAGCCGGTGGGGTGGAGGAAGAAGCTGGCTTAAAAGCCAGGCGGCTCCCCCAGAAATGAGACCTCATTTCCTCTTCCTCCACAAGAAGAGGTGATGGTAGGATCTCCACCTCCGGGCTGTGGTGACCTCGTCTCCGGACGGGTTCAGTCCGAAACGCCCCCCACCGGATCACAGGCTCCTCCATCCGTTCCTGTTTCTCCTTGTCCCTCTGAGCAGTCTTGTCTGCCTCACGGGCGAGCCATTCAAAAATATCTATTTTTCTGCTGGGCTCTTTCTGATGACTGGGGCTTTCTGTCATGATCTGCTGTTTAATGTTAGAACCCACGTGCAGAAAAACAGACTGGCTTCCGATTGTAAAATGGATAATGATTTATTAAACAAAAATAATAATGCTGAAGGAACAAAAACACTTACTGAGAGGAGATGAGATGAGCAGATCATACACCGTGGAAAGACAAAGCCCCAGTGCTCAAGAAGTGAACACACAGAGTCTAAATACTAACACAAACGAGACAGTGAGGAGCACCTGGGGTGATTAGAATGAGGATCAGCTGTGAATGATTAAGGCTGAAGGCCTGAGCACAGAGAGAAAGACTGAGGAGTGGGAAATGACAGAGACTGAATGAGATACACAGAAACCAGTAATCACAAAGCCCAGAATAACAGACAGGAAGGGAACACAAAACATACTCAAATTAACATAAAGAAACAGACAGAGACAGAGCCTAAAGAAACAGAGCCTAAAGAAACAGACACAGACAGGGACAGAGCCTGACAGATGGTTGTTGTGATCTTGGTTATATCAGTCTGTCTGTGTCTGCAAAAGGGAGTGGGAGATCTGTCTTCAGGAGACTCTGGGACCTCACTATGTGATGCTGTACACAGCATCTCATGGAGTCTTGTATAGGAGAGACCTCATGTGGTTCTGTTCAGGTCTGTTCTGCTTCACATAAAGAATCGATTTGTTCTCCAGTATTGTTATAACTGTATATAATTCAGATACATTTAATCTAGAATTATAGGCAATACGTCTGCAGCTCCTTGGCTTGAGTTTAGGTCCCTCAAAAAGGTTTTAAAGATTTTCAATCTGGCGAGTTTTAAATCTACTCATTTATTCTGTTCAATGTCAAAATACAGTACAAATTACCTGTTAAGTTTTGTTCACAACAATGTTGTTGTTTTTTCAATTTCGAGAAGCTCGAGTACAAATTGTTCATTTTTTTACAAGCGTTTTTCAAACCATTTGTCATCCATGGTTTATCAACAGTATTTTGTTTTGCATAATTTTTTTGCACACAATGTTTTTCATACAATGCTAACAAGGTGTTCATAAATACATCATGTGCTATGTTAACATCATCAACATACACCGTTTTCCAATTTTGTTCCTGTAAATCGTGAATTAGATTATTCAAAGCCTTTTTTGATGTATTTATTATTTTTCTCTTGATCTCCTTTTATGACAATGATGTTTACGATAAATTGTGAAAACTGGTAAGTGGTCATTTACACCAGTAATCAAAATTCCTCCCATTATCTCTGTAATAGTTATGTTTGTAAAGATGTTATAAATTATAGTGGCACTGTAAGTGGTAATTCTTGTTGGTTTAGATATTAATGGATACAGATTTAAACTATTCATTGAATTAATGAATGTATTGATGTTATTTGAGTCTGTATTTTTACACAAGTCGATATTGAAGTCTCCACACAAAAACAGTTTTATTAATACTCCCTTCCAGCATCTCCATGATTTGATCGGTGAATAGTTCTATATTTGACCTAGGTGATCGATATACACAACTTATCATTATATTTTTTGTATTAGTGTTTATTATTTCAATTGTAATCATTTCCATGAGATTTTCTACTATAACCGACATTTTGTCAATTTTTTACGTTATTTCTTTATTTATAATAGAGCCACTCCACCACCTCTTTTTTTCTGTTCATATAATAAAGTTCATACCCTTCAATGTTAACACTTTTTATATTTTCATTAGGGATGCACTGATAAATCGGCCGGCCGATCGATCGGCTCCAATTTNATTGTTTTAAATAATCTGTTATATTTGATAAATTTGCACTTAAACTTCTACTATTAATATGAATAATGGAAAGGTCATCTATTGTCCTGTTGATATTGTTAAATTGCTCTTCATTATAATATTCACATTCATTGATTATTGGAAAGAAATTTGAACAAAACTGATAATCTACATCGTATATTTTAAGTTCAGAGTTCATTCTCTTGAATATGTACAAATCTTGCAAACCTCATCATCACTTCCACATTGGAAGCATGTCAAAATGTAACATTTGAAATGTGCAGACAATCTAGTATAAAAAATCTGATAATAAACCATTTCTCCCCTTCACTACCTTCATCTTTGCTCAGAAACATCTGGAGAAATCAGCTGAAACACAAAACGTACAATTAAAAACCTCTAAAGAGAAATTTAAAATATGTTTGTACAAATTGTATTTTATTCATTACATGTGGGTTTTTTTTAACTATTGCCTTTAAGTCAGCATTAGAATTATTAAAAAGACCATGCACACACTCAAAAACCATATATTTAAGTAAACTTTAATGTTTGATCATATATTTTTAATTCCTCTGATCAATTTGATGATGTCTGCTACTGACTTCTTGTCCAGGTCAGACTTGTAAAAACATCTGAAGGTTTTGATTTGGTCAAATAAAGAAATGTTGAAACGTTTAACTGAGATGGATGAAGGAGTGAGGTTTTAATATAAAATATGATCCGTGACAGTCGAGGAGAAAAAAAACAAAAACTAAAAACAATCAAAAGATGTTCCAACAGGAATTTATTTTGTGAGAATATTCAACAAAAGTATTAATTTTATTTATTAATTTATGGAAAATTATGAAAGGTCTTTGTCTACTGAAGATCTTATTTTGCTTCTTTATTAACAGATTAACAATTATTGTTTATTAACAGATAACAATAATGTCAACAAAAACAGTTTGACACGTTATTTTCTGAGATGTGGAGGCAACACAACAAAAAACTTATAGCAAACAAAATAAAACAGAATTATTTTAGTTTACAGATCTCAGCTGTGTCTCCAACAAACTCCTCAATTTAAATGTTTTCTGCACAGATTTAGTAATAATAATAAAAAAATAACAAATGTGTTAAAAATATCAAGTGATTTCTATATTAATGTCAATGAAGAGGAAGAGAAACATTTTAAATGTGAAATACAAAAATATAAAGAAAAGAAAACAGAAACAAATCAGAGCTGCACGTAAAACAGATGATGAGACAATAATGTCAACAAAAACTGTTGGACACGTTGATCTCTGAGCAGTGGAGACAACACAACAAGAAACTTTCAGCAACAAACAAAATTATTTTAGTTTACAGATCTCAGCTGTGGCTCCATAATTGAACCAGAGACATATTCCAGCATGTAGTGGTCGAGTAAAGGAGGTCTGGACTTTGTGGAGGAGAGTCATGGTCTCAGAGACGCTGTAGAAAGACAGAATACCTGCTCTGTGATCCAGGTACACTCCAACTCTGGACACATCACAGCCTGAGATGGGAGTTATGATGTTGTTGTGAGAAAACACATATTTGTTGTGGTCACAATCTAAAGCCCAGGATTTATCATTATCTCCAAATAAACTCTCTGTTTTATCAACATCCTTGTATGCGACTGCTATAAAACCTCCATTTCTTCCAAACTTCACCTCCCAGTAACAACGTCCAGTCAGACTCTCCTTACTCAGAATCTGAGAATATGAAGTGAATCTCTCTGGATGATCAGGATAAAACTGATCTTGTTGCATTAAAGTTACTTTTCTGTTCCCCTCAGATAATAACAGCTCTCTGTGAGCTGTGTTTGGATCCAGAGTGATGTCACATGAATATCTGAAGAAGTCAGCTCTGCTCTTTGGTTCTGGTTCTGACAGTAAACCTTCAGTCCCTCTCAGTGACATGTTTGTCCATGTGTCTCTCAGAATGTCCTCTAGTTTGTCTCTGAGCTGTGACACAGCTGCTGTCACATCTTCAAAGTATCTCAGAGGACCAACATTGATGCTGGATGAGTGTGGAGACTCACTGAGTGCTGACACTGACTGGTAGCTGTGGACAAACTGGTTGTGATCCTCTGTGTGTGAGAGCTGCTTCAGCTCAGCATCTTTCCTCTTCAGCTCAGTGATCTCCTGCTGCAGCTTCTCCTGAAGATCTCCGACTCGACTGGCCTCAGTTTCCTGCTGGGATCTGATCTGCTGCTTCACTTCAGAGCTTCTTTTCTGGACGAGCCGGATCAGCTCACTGAAGATCTTCTCACTGTCCTCCACTGTTTGATCAGCAGAGACGTTGATGGCCTCCAGCTGCTGCTGAAGCAGCTTCACATCTGTCTCTCTGCCCTGGATTCTCTGCTGGATGTTCTCTCTCCTCACCTGGAGCTCCTTCTGCTTCTCTCTCCTTTCAGCTGCAGCTGAGACGATGTCGTGGCCTTTATGTTCATCCACCATGCAGACAAGACAGATGATCTGCTGATCAGTGCGACAGAACATCTTCATCACCTCATCGTGACGAGAGCAGATGTTCTCATGGAGCTTCTTGGAGGGCTCCACCAGCTGATGTTTCTTAAACTGACCTACATCATAATGAGGCTGGACGTGTTCCTCACAGTAAGAGACCAAACACATCAAACAGGACTTGATGGCTTTTAGTTTTCTTCCAGTGCAGACATCACAGGCCACATCTTCAGGTCCAGCATAGCTGTGATCAGCAGGAGCAGCTTGGAGTCCACTCGTCTTCAGCTGCTCAACTAAAGCTGCTAACATGATGTTTTTCTCCAGAACAGGCCTCGGTGTGAAGGTCTTCCTGCACTGAGGGCAGCTGTGGATCTTCTTCTGATCCTCTCCATCCCAGAAGTCTTCAATACACTTCATGCAGTAGCTGTGTCCACAGGAATAGTCACCGGATCCTTCAGTAGATCCAGACAGATGGAACAAGAGAAACTTTCTCTGTCCAGCCGAATTCTTTTCTGCTCCATTTCACCTCTCAGCGTCTGTGGAAGTTTAATACATTTTCCATTCAGTTTTAATAAATTTAGCATATTTATAGAAATTAATCCCATTAAGCCTCTGGGACTCATTTACCAGAGACCTGAATTTTAAACGAAGAGTGATGACAACAATGGACAACGACAACAACAGACAATCATAAAGGATGTGTACAAATTAAAATTAAACAGCAAACTCATAGTAAGCAAAGTCAACAAAAAAACTTTCTTTAATCTCTATCCTGAATCATGCTCAATGAAGCATTTTCGCTTCATTTTAGCGTGGTCTTGTCACTCTAGACAAAGAATAAAGAACAAAGAATAAACCTTAAAATAACTTCAGGAGTATGTACATTTTACATGCAACATATATACAGATAAGCAGCACATTAGCATGAAGCACCACAGATGACTCACCTCACTGCCCGTGTTGCTAGCTGGAGATTTCCTGCAGCCTTCGTTGTGACACACCTTCATAAAGATGTAACAAACAGTGTAAGCATCACACACAAAAATACACCAATCTTTTATCCTTCTCATCAGTGCAAGGAAACTTACAAGTTGTCTGCTCAAGCTCTACTCGTCGTTACTTGCGCGCACTTATATTGTTTTTACCGCTGAATAAACCAAGTAGAACGTAACATCCGCCTTGACGTAACATACGTGGAAGGGGGGCGTGAAGGGACAAATTACCTACTACTTGGACAGAAAAGCAAGCCCAAATAAGCGACTCAACGCCCAAATAAGCTCAAGACCCGCGGCTCACCGATTTTATAAGCGAGTACAGAAAAAATACCAAGCCCAATGTCGCAACAAAAAGAACTGTCTGAGCTCACGTCACGTGTTTTTGTAGAGAATGAGGCGTGTTGGGCGTATCTTCCTCTTTTTCTTCTTCTTGGGTTTATTGGCGGTAGGGGTGGGCGTATCGATTCTAGTATCGATACTATCGATACCAAGGTGGTACTTGGTATCGAATCGATACTAGCGCTGTGGAATTGATGCTTTGTTGTCGCACTTTTTTTTGTTTCTTATCACTGTTTTTGTGATTTTGACAGTGTTATGTTTTTGTAACATTGCTGCTTTTTTGTTATTTTGCACTGGTGACTTTTATTTAAACAACTATGTGTTGTAAAAGAGGTGATGGGCAAATATTTTGTTACTCACACTGTTCAATTTTGTGCGGCTCAACAGCGCCCCCAAGTATCGGAATCGGTATCGAAGTATGCGATTCTAGCACAGTATTTACTTGGTATCGGATCGATTCCAAAATTCTCAGTATCGCCCACCCCTAATTGGCGGTTGGCAACAAACTGTTAGTCTCATTACCGCCACTTATTGGTCTGGAGTGTGGTTCGTCATGGCATTTTTTTTTGGAAAATGTATTCATTTCATTTAAAAACATGACAATTAATTATACATAGTATTTATCTATACTGTACCTATATTATCTACCTATNTGCAACCTGACAAGCAAGAGTGGCGTTGATTGGTTGGGACGTATATGATCACGTTCTACCCCCAATCCAATCATAACGCATGAAGACCACAAACAGAAAAATGGCAGAAAGCAGTACTTCACGTTTCACGTACGCCTGGAGTAACGCAGAATAAAATTGAATAATGATAATAATAATGATGATAATAATAATACCCTGATGCATGCTCAATAATAATAATAACAATATACTATATATATATATATATATATATATATATATATATAATAATATATAATATATATATATATATATATATATATATATATATATATATATATATATATATATATATACAACAATATAAAAAAAACTGACAAAACGTTTAAAACAGAAGTACTAAAAATAAACCAGTGTGAAAATACTTTGTGTAAAATATCTTGGCCAAAAGTTTAAACAGAAGTATAGATTAAGTATACTTAGACTTTTAGTTTATTTTTAGTATAAGTCAAGTATTGTGTAAAATAAACTTGGCTAAGTATACTTTTGATAAGTACCTAAAAAGTAAACTGAAAGTATACTCTTATTTTTTTAGTTTAAAATTAGTGTACTTTAAGTATACTTGCATATACTACTTTTTGGTAAGGGTTGTTTCAGTGTCTGTCAGGGTACGTGAAGCATAGGCTACTGGTTTGCCTTCCTGCGTGCATGCTGCACCAAGTCCATACCATGAAGCATCGCAGGTGTATGTGACATGTTTGTGAACATTGTAATAAAAGAGTACTGGAGGGTTGGACATGTGTCCCTTTAATGTTTCAAAAGCACGCTGCTGTGGTTCATTCCATAACCACTCTTTGTCTTTGTGCGTGAGTTGCCGAAGTGGAGCAGAGATTTCACTGTAGGTAGGTATACATTTGACCATGCCGAGAAATATTTATAAGGCTGAAATGTCCGTTGTCACTGTAGTGGGCATGACCGTGTCCGCTCTGATAAACCTGTGTATTTTTGAACTGTTCCAGAGATGACCTTTACTGACCTTTCAGTAATCTGACATTTAGCACAATTTATTTTATTAGTTTAAATCAAAGGACAGATTCACTCAAAAAGAGACTATTTCTATCTTTGCTTTTGTTCTAATACAAATATAATCAGAGCATCACCTGTGTTTATTCATGAACAGTGTTGTAATTTACAATATGTCTTATGATCACATATGTATATGCTGTGTCATTTCTGCAAATGAAATGGTGTCAAAGTTTAGATAAGATGTCAAACTGACTTGCTCAGAAGTTGTTTTTGTTGAGTTTCAGCTAAAACTCTCACTAGCATCTGAAAGTCTCCTCACTCAGATACTTTTCCTAAACAATTTCTCTACCTTGAATCTTGATAACAACAAGTGAACTGCTCGACTGGTTCTTATGGACCAATCGGGGAGTGACAACTCCTCTCATCTCAGATCTTCTACTAGGTTCTAAGCTTTTGCTGAAATGCGAGCGGAGTCTGCTGGAATAAGCCTCAGACATGAGGTCTTCCCAAAGAACTGAATGAACGTCAGTCACACGCTAAGGACACGTCATTCAGTTAAAGGCTAATAACATGTTTGTTATGAGTCCACTTCGAACCGAGCGTAAGCTCAGAACTTTGTTTATTCCTTTCTGGAATAAGTTATCTTGAGCCAGAAACCAGGAGCTGACGCATTTTCTGATGACCAACGCGAAACCAAGAGACGTTGGAAAGTAAGCAAGTAACCAGTTCAGATGTACTGGCCCCGTAAGGACCCAGTGCATCTGAAAAGCTACAAGGTCTTCTCTTCCGGGCTGTCGTCAAAAGGTAAAGAGCTGTTCACAAACGTACCTGGGATTTAGCAGAATTCGGATGGAAAGTGTCATCTGGTTAAACTCAAGATAAATAACTTCCTCTCTTAACCTCTCCCTACTCCTCTTAAATCTCCCTATTCCATTTCTAAGCTGGTAACTATATTTAAGCTAAGAGCCACAGACTAAGTATAATGACATCCTGTATTTATATCTGTTGTTACAATTTAAATGTGCTGACGTATTAAATTGCAAGAAAGTGAAATCTATCAATCAAGTGAAATGGTGTTAATTTTAGTTGGTTTATTTTAAATAAATGGTAGTGTCTCCTAGCATACCAAACTAAAGTCAACGTTTCCATTGTCACTATATGGCTTCTGTTTTACTTATCCATAAAGATCACAGAAATATTGGGTAAACGGAAAAAGAAAATAATCCGTGAAATTACTATTCAATCTGAATAAGTAAATTCAGTGGTGGGCCTCCGACCGCTAGGTAGCGCTGTTGCGCTAATCCGCTTGTAGCGTAGCTAAATAATCTGTTAGCTTTACAGCGGATTGACTAAGTTTTATAATTCATAAGCGGATTTATGCTATTTTTATTTAAAATGCAGTACCGCTAATAACTAATTATCTATCAGTAAAAACGAAATAACGTATTTACGAGCAGCGCCGGATGTGGTCCGTCACAAAAAAGCGTCCCCCTCAGTCTCTTGGTGTGTGCTCTCTCTATAGCAGTTAGCAGCCAGTGTGTTACTCTGCAGCCTTATTGCTTGTTTTCGAAGAGTCAGACGAAGACTTTTTAACATGGAGGGTGAACTTATGGATGTTTCTCAGGGCCTACGCGACGCGTCTGGATTTAAAAATAGAATTTCGCCACATTAGCACTCTTCAAAATGGCGTCCGCGACAGCCAAAGAAGCCAGGATTTTACAACAAAACACGGTAAAACAATTATTTCTTTGCTGAGAAAAAATATATTTCATAGCTGACGTTATAGCACAAGTTTTTCTGAGCTTGAGAGTTTCACGAAATGGTCAAATCTGCTGGATTTAAAAAAGTAGTTCACCATTAGGACTCTTCAAAATGGCGTCCGCAGGGCAGCAAACTTACATACTCAGGGAATCACAAGGAACTCAGGAGACAGAGGCAACAGGAGACAATGCCAGGACAATGATAAACACAGAGATACAGACTTATTTTTGATTTGATTTGATGTTCATTCATTCATTTTAAAAGAACAATACAAAACAGTTTCATCAGATACAAGGATGAATAGACTTTTAGCTGAATGGATGGATGGATAGACAGTTAGCTGGATGGCTGGATGGATGATCTTTAACAAGTTCTAAAATCATTAAAATTTAACCTCAGCTTGTGCCTCTGACCCAACAGAACCTCCTTCAGCAGCAGAATCCTCTGTGGTTCTCTGACTTCATCAGTCTGCAGGACTTCATCAGTCTCTCTCCTGGTTCTGGAGGAGTTCTGACCCACTCTTCTTTCCATTGTTGCTTCAGTTCTTTGAGGTTTCTGCTCAGCTCTCTGAAGGTTTCAGGTTCAGGTTCTGGACTCTGACTGGGCCGTTGATTTGATTTGATTTGATGTTTATTCATTCATTTTAAAAGAACAATACAAAACAGTTTCATCAGATACAAGAATACAAGTAGGATAAAATGAAAGGAGCAGAAAGAAGATGAAATCTTATTATATCTGCCCCTTATTTATTTCACAGTTTGTTCAACCAATGATAACCTTCAAACTACATCACAAAATGAATAAATCTACTAATTTATCTAACTGTAATACTGTACACAAACACACTAAGCTACATCATATATAGTTTTTGAGCAAGTCCTTTTCGACCTTTTTCTTAAATGTATACATTGGGCAGCACGGTGGCACAACTGGTAGAGCTGCTGCCTCTCAGCGAGAAGGTTGCCGGTTCAAATCCCGGTCCGGGGCCTTTCTGGGTGGAGTTTGCATGTTCTCCCCGTGCATGCGTGGGTTTCCTCCGGGTACTCCGGTTTCCTCCCACAGACCAAAAAACATGCTTGTTAGGCTGATTGGTGACTCTAAATTGACCCTAGGTGTGAGTGTGAGAGTGGATGGTTGTTTGGTGTGAGTGAGACAGGTCCCTCTTGTAAATGAGTCCCCGTGACTCAACGAGGCTAGCCTGTATAAATAAAGGTTGAATGAATGAATGAATGAATTGATTTTGCATTTTTAACATCACTCTCCAGAACATTCCACAATCCAACTCCCTGATTTGAGGTAGACCGTCCCTTTAAGCTGGTTCTGAATTGTGGTTTTGTAAGAGGGGGTGAAGAGACGACACAGGAGACAGGCTGCAGAACTTCACCTTTTAATCAACTCTTACTAAACTGGCGGGAACCCGCCCAACACTGCTTTATATACCCACATAACATCCGGTCCTCTGGACCTTTCACAATAAAAGCATCCTGTAATACATTCGGTCCACTGGGTGTGAGTAGAGCCCCCTAGTGGTCCACCACACACGCCCCCCCAGAACACCCAGTAAGGTCCATCACTAGTCCCGCATTTTAGGTTTGATCAAACGACCAGAACGGCTGAACCTGGGCCCTGCAGAACCAGTCTGATGAAGTGGAGGGCTACGAGGAGGGTCTGCAGAAGATTCGGGCTCCAATGGACGTTGAGAGTTTCCGGAAGAAGGACCGCCGTCCGTTAATAATGTGGATGGAGGTCTGCCTCTGCGAGGAGCTTGGGCCGTAACAACCTGATCATCTGACATAACATGAGCTGGTTTAAGCCTATCAATACAGACAGTCTCAGTACGACCCCCTAAATCCAAAATGAAATGTTTCGGACCCGGTTGAAGAACTCGAAACGGTCCATCATACAAAGGCTGTAGTGGTGTCCTGTGTGCATTGTGTTTGACAAAAACAAATTTAGAGGACTCCAGACTCTTAGGGACAAATGACTGCGGTAAACAATGGTGTACCGGACCGGGGACACGAAAAGGGGCCTCCTGAGGTGAAAGATGGAGCAACGGTGGAGCGAACTGTGGTGAGGGTACCTCAGGTAAAAACTCACCGGGGACGCGCACAGGCTGACCGTAAACCATTTCAGCCGGGGAAGAGCTCAGGTCTTCTTTGGTTGCGGTACGCAACCCCAACAAAACCCAGGGAAGGCGGTCAATCCAGTTGTCACCGGTCAATGCAGCACGAAGTGCAGCTTTCAATGACCTGTGAAACCGTTCACACAAACCATTAGCTTGGGGGTTGTAAGCGGTGGTCCTGTGAACGTTAGTCCCCAGACCCTTGGCCATGGTAGACCAAAGCTCCGAAACAAACTGCGGGCCCCTGTCCGATGTAATGTCTGAAGGGGGGCCGAAACGTGCAACCCAGGTAGACAAAAAGGCCCGGGCCACCACTGCAGATGTTGTGGACGTCAGAGGAACCACCTCTGGCCACCTGGTGGTACGGTCTATCATAGTCAGCAGATGAGTAAAACCCTGTGATGGAGGCAGAGGGCCTACTAGGTCTACGTGCACATGATCAAACCGCCGACTTGGGATGGGGAAAGGTTCCAACGGTGCTTTGGTGTGTCTGTTAACCTTAGCACGCTGGCATGGGACACACGCTGCTGCCCACTCCTTAACCGCTTTACGCAGACCGGGCCAAACAAACTTTGAGCTGACCAGTTTCACAGAGGCTCTAACACCTGGGTGAGAAAGGGAATGTAAGGAGTCAAAAACGCGGCGTCGCCATGAAGCTGGAACCAGGGGGCGGGGCCTGCCTGTAGATACGTCACAGAGCAGGAGAGGACCTCCGTCATTCACCTGCCTTTCCTCCAACTCGAGGCCTGTGGGGCCGGACTGGAGCTCGAGTATTTCTGCATCGCTACGTTGGTCCGCAGCCATAGCAGAAAAATCGATGCCAACGTACACGGGAGCGATCAGCACCCGGGAGAGACAGTCAGCCACCACATTGGATTTTCCAGCCACATGCTGAATGTCTGTAGTAAATTCAGACACCGCTGCGAGGTGGCGTTGCTGGCGAGCAGACCAGGGGTCAGAAATTTTTGACATAGCAAACACCAGGGGTTTGTGGTCAACGTATGCAGTGAACTGGCGGCCTTCCAGGAAAAACCTGAAATGGCGTGTAGCCAGGTAAAGCGCCAGCAACTCTCTGTCAAAAACACTGTATTTCAGCTCATTGTCCCGCAGCGTACGGCTGAAAAATGCAAGCGGCTGCCAAACCCCGGAAACCTGCTGTTCTAACACAGCCCCCACCGCAACATCAGATGCGTCGGTTGTTAAAGCTATTTGCGCCGCTGGGGATGGATGGGCCAAAAGGGCAGCAGTGGCCAGTGCAGCTTTAGCATCACCAAATGCCTGTAGGCGTTCTGGTGTCCAGTCCACGCTGTCGTTGGGCTTTTTCTTTTTCAGCGCTCCATAGAGCGGACGCAGCAGTTGTGCTGCCCTGGGGAGGAAACGGTTATAGAAGTTAACCATTCCCAAAAACTCTTGTAGCGCTTTAACAGACTGGGGCTGTGGGAAATCTGACACCGCCTGCACTTTGTTTGGTAACGGGACGGCACCACTTGCGGAAATGCGGTGGCCCAAAAAGTCAATGACTGGCAGCCCAAACTGGCATTTCGCTGTGTTTACAATCAGGCCATGTGCTGCCAGGCGCTGAAAAACCTCACGGAGGTGGGACAGGTGCTGCTCAGCCGAGCTGCTAGCCACCAGGATGTCGTCCAAGTACACAAATACGAAGGACAGACCCCTTAGGACTGAATCCATCAACCGCTGAAATGTTTGTGCTGCACCTTTAAGACCAAAAGGCATGCGCAAAAACTCAAACAGGCCGAAAGGCGTGATAACAGCGGTCTTAGGGACATCCTCCACATGCACAGGAACCTGGTGGTACCCCCGTACTAAATCTACTTTAGAAAAAATGGAGGTCCCAGCCAGGTGCACTGAAAAATCCTGGATGTGGGGGATGGGATAACGATCGTTCTCTGTGATGTTATTAAGGCGGCGGAAATCCCCACATGGACGCCATTTGCCATCTGCCTTGGGCACCATGTGGAGGGGGGAGGCCCACGGACTGTTTGAGCGTTGCACGATGCCTAAACGCTCCATGTTAGCAAACTCTTCCTGTGCTATTGCTAGCTTAGTAGCATCGAGGCGGCGTGCACGTGCGAACACCGGCCCGTTGTGGGAATATAATGTTCGACCCCATGTTTTGTGTTTGTGGTTGCAAAATCAGGAACAGTCAGCGAGGGAAACTCAGACAATAAACGCTGAAACACATTACCCGAAGCTAAAAAGTTAGCATGCATTAAAGGCCCAGCTCCTCGCGTCTTACAAGGCAGTGACGAAAAAGACACAGCGTCGATCAAACGTCTGTTAGCAATGTCAACAAGGAGCCCGTGAGCACAAAGAAAATCAGCCCCTAAAATAGGGACCGAGCTAGCAGCTACCACAAAGTTCCACCGGAAGTCTCGTTCATGGAAACGCACAGTCACCAACCTTTCGCCAAACGTCTTGACGGGAGAGCCATTCGCCGCGGTCAGCTGTGGCCCGCAGCCTTCAGCCAACCTGTCGGAGCCAGTCGGGGGGACGAGGCTCCTCTGCGACCCCGAGTCCACCAGGAACCGCCTCCCTGACTTCGAGTCCTCGATGAAAAGCAGCCTTTCCTTCTCGCCAACGGCTGCGACTGCTAGCGGCTGTTGGCGGTCTCGTTTCCCTGCGGCTTGAAGCTGCACGGCGGGACGCACCGTCGTGCTTTGGCGCCAAAACGCGCGTGGAAGAAACAAAGCGCGGGACCTGCCCGCCTGCGGCTAGTGACTCCTGCCACCACCGCTGGCTCCTCCGGCGCTGTGTGCGTCGCTCGAAACTCGGGCGCTGCTGGAGATCCAGGGACCACCGCCTGTACCGCGAAGGTCCTCGCGGTTAGAATGATGCGGTCGGCTTCTTCGGCCAGCGAGCGGTAGTCCTTCTCCTGCAGAAACGGGGAATTGGCCAGGGCGGTTCGCACAGGAGCTGGAAGCTGGCGGAGGACGAGGTGGCGGAAGAGGAACTCGCAGTCGTCAGATCCCCGCAAGGACAACATGCTCTCCACGAGCTCGAGGGCTGTGCCGTCTCCCAAACCGGAGAAGGAAAATAGTTTCTCAGCGCGCTCCGCCTCTGAGAGTGTGTAGCGCCGCAGAAGAAGCTTCTTGAGGGCGTCGTACTTTTCTTGTGCAGGAGGGTTTCGTAGTAGGCTCATCACCCGCTGGGTTGTCAGCGGATCCAGCGAAGCAACCACATGGTGGTATTTGGTGTCGTCAACAGAAATCCCGCGAAGAGCAAACTGTGATTCGATGTGCGCGAACCACGACTCAGGCGCGTGCAGCCAGAAGTCCGGGATTTTAACGGCCACCGAAAAAGCGAGCGGGGCCGCCTGTGTAGATTCCACAGCCGTGGACAGCTGAAAAGAGCTGGCTGAAGCGTCAGGTGTCGACATATTCAGTTCACGAGGGTCACCAGTGTAAGAGGGGGTGAAGAGACGACACAGGAGACAGGCTGCAGAACTTCACCTTTTAATCAACTCTTACTAAACTGGCGGGAACCCGCCCAACACTGCTTTATATACCCACATAACATCCGGTCCTCTGGACCTTTCACAATAAAAGCATCCTGTAATACATTCGGTCCACTGGGTGTGAGTAGAGCCCCCTAGTGGTCCACCACAGTTTGATGAATATCTGTCCCTTTAAGATTGTAATAACTTTGTCTAAATTTCTTTGGATATTTAAAGGTAATGTGTTATTATGAGCCCTATACATAACTGATAAAATACTATATTCTACCAATTCCTGGAATTTCAATAAATTTAGCTGAAGAAACAAGGTGTTTGATGGGTGACTGAAATGTTTTCTGGTGATTACTCTTACAGCTCTCTTTTGTAAAATAAAAACAGGCTTTGTAATTGTTTTGCACGCTTTTCCCCAAACCTCAATACAATAGATTAAATGTGGAACAATGATTGTGTTATACAACATATACAGAGCTTTATCAATTAAAAAATCCCTGACTTTATATACAGGTACATGAACACACAGCATGACAATCACAAACACCTGGACAACAAAATGGAGGAGATAAGCAAGACAATTAACAGAGAGACCAGGGAGTGTAGGGATGGGGACCCATCACCTGAGAGCAACATGCTTACAACTGTTATCTTGAAGTTCTAGGGTGTAGAGAGCCACAGAAACGGTTATGGTAGGCCGGATTTGGCCCACGGGCCTTGAGTTTGACACA
>JBBPBX010068764.1:3973-19036 GCA_038048925.1 Garcialebias charrua
TACCAGTCAGCTTCAAACTATTACGGAAGGGGATAAAAAAAGAACTACCGGTATATGTGGTCTAAAGGCAGCATGCAGCTGGATATGGAAAATAAAAGGCAGCATCAGAACTCCTCACAGATGGGCTGGTGGAACGCATCTCAAGTAGGACATCGCTACTAAGAATACCAGAATCAGTGATAGGTTGAGTACACAGCTGTGGCTTTCTGAGAATCAGACCCATCTCTCTTTGTCACGCTGGTTGCTACTGAAGCTGTGACGCGTTCGTGGGGAATTTATAAACCACTTAGGAGATTCTGCACAGGGACTACCCTTTGGAGAAAGATGAGTGTGGCCTACTTTGTAACCTAGTTTGCAGGACATCTTCGCTTTCTCATTGGGTTCTTGTTTACTTCAATCTTAGAACTTTTGTTCAAATTAAGTAAACTTTCATTTATTTCAGTTCAATTCAGTTTATTTAAAAAGAGGCCTATGGCTGCAACAAAATCCAATTCAAGGCAATGCAAGATAAATAATAAAGCACATTCACATACATGATAAAATGCCAGTTGGTAAAAGTTATCTGTCCAAGAAGGCCAGAAAAATTTGTCGAATCTTTACTTCATCTCAATCTCCCATCCTGAGCAGCATGTTGCAGTGATAAGAAACAACTCGCTGTTGACAGGAAGAAACCTCCAGTAGAAGAACTGGGTTCAGGATGAGCGGCCATCAGTCTCAACTGGCCGGGGTTTGAGAGAACAGGAAGGAGACGCATGCAAACGCAGAATGGCTGGTCCAGATGAGGGAAGAACAACAAAATACATGTTCATAACAACAACAGCAATAATGGCTCCCGGTTAAATCACAAATTGTCTTCAAAATTCTACTCACCACATTCAAAGTTATCCACAACCTTGCCCCTCCTTATCTATCTGACCTCCTCCAAATATCCATCCCATCACGCTCTCTCAGATCCTCCTCTTCGCGACATCTCCATGTACCCTCTGCCCGCCTCTCCACCATGGGGAGCAGGGCCTTCACCTGCTCTGCCCCTCACCTCTGGAACGCTCTACCGCCAGACCTTCGAAACACCACCTCCCTTTCTAAAAAAGCTAAGTCTGGTCCTCTGGACATTCAAAAAACAAAACAAAACAAAGCAAAAGAATTGTAGAAACGTTTCGTCTTTCATCCGAAAGACTTCCTCAGTCTGAGCCGCATCTCATCTCATCTTCCTCTGCTCAGACTGAGGAAGTCTTTCGGACGAAAGACGAAACGTTTCTACAATTTTTTGGCTTTGTTTTGTTTTTTGAATGTCCAGAGGACCAGACTTAGCTTTTTTAGATTTTTCTACCTGGATTATTGAGCATGCATCAGGGTACCACCTCCCTTTCTCTGTTCAAGACAGCTCTGAAAACACATCTCTTTAGACTAGCTTATCATTAACGTTAATAAATGTATTTTATATTATTTTGTATTTTATAATCTTTATTTATTTTATATTTCAATTTGTCTTGCTATAAAGTGTCCTTGGGTGTCCTGAAAGGCGCTTTTAAATAACATTATTATTATTATTATTATATAAGCCATTGTTATGATTGACAGCTGTTGTCTTTCTGTCACACAGCATTTTCCTTTCCCACCGAGATGTGTAGAGGCAGGGCAGCCGACCCAGGACCCGAAAGTCACAGGCTCGATTCCCAGTCACTGCTCACCTTGTGGTGTCTCTGAGCAGCACACTCCATCCCCAATAGCCGCCCACTGCACACCTGGGGGTGAATGGGTTAAATACAGAACTAATTTTGCCATTGTATGATGACAGCACATAACACATTATCATCATCATCATCATCATCATCATCATCATCATCATCATCATCATCATCATCATCATCATCATCATCATGGAATATTACAACAATGTGATGTGAATCTTCTCTGCCTTTTTCATGCCCAACACTGTACTGATGAATGCATTTTATTCCTCTGCATTAGGATCAAAAATTGTAGATACAGTATACTTTTTTGTTTTAGTAAATTGCAGGGATATAAATGTGTTTGATCCAAACTATTATTTCTACATAAACTCTCCTTCTTGCCTGTCCCATAGCTTGTAAATAATGAGATGTCTGCACGTGTTCATCTTGTGTCATTTTCCAGCTGTGAACAGTAATTCAGATCGTCTCGTTCCTTCTTCCTCAGTATAGTTCTGTACTCCATCTTCTGTTCTTCCCCATTTCAGACCTCATCTCTGTTTTCCCTCTCTCATTTTGTATTTTTTATCTTTGGAGTATTTTTGGTCAAAATCAGCCACTGTGAGCAGAATGTTGCCTTTATTGTCTCAGGTCTACAAGGGCTTGTAGACAATTAGACTATGATTAAAGTCAGTCACCTCCAGGCCAACTGGTTTTGTTTTTGGCAACTGGGCTTAATACTGGCTACTGAAAAATCACATTACAGTACCTTCAAGGTGTGAGTGATACAACGCCAGGATTTTTAATCAAGTCCAAGGTGTGAGTGTTTTTTAGGACAGGAGATCATTTAAGTGAGTTTATGTGTAAGCTGGCCTGACATGAATGTCTCTCAATTTATTTTTTATTTTTACATTTAAAAGCATCAGCGGCATTTGGGAGGCTCCAGCAGCTCAAATTCAAAAATGATGAAAGTCAGAAACAATTTATTGTTCTTTTTTTTTATCTGCATTTAAAAAAATGTTTGATAAATACTTCTAGGGTTACATTTGGGTTTAAAATAAAAACCTTTTGTTTAGTTAGTCCAGCTTAGGAGATGTAGCAACAAAACTTAGAGAAACACTGTTTTAAGTATCTCACTTCATACATTTCTGCCAGAAAAACTTTGTGAAAAACCTACTTAATTCAGCAATAAATAAATAAATAAAATTCTAAAAGGATTTTTATTAGACATGTAGTTCTCACTCTCTTAGAATGGTTTAATAAAATGTTTGTATAATTTAAATCTAAGGTCTCTACTGTAGATTTTGTATCTGTCTAAAACTAAAAAGTTTGATTTTCCCTACTTATGCCTTTAGTAATTAGATTTCACCCTAAATGCTTTCCTCTTTTAAGCTGACCTCACATTACTTTCTGAATTCACAAATCAAATTGTCACTTTAATCCAACAAAACAGTTAAACTGTCCAACCAATGAGGGTACAGTGATGAATAAATAATGCAGCAGTACAAAACATCATAAATGATAAATTCTGCTTCAGAATAACACTTAACAGGCTTGTCCCCTTTTTGCAACAAAGAATTGGATTCATTACAAACGCTTTTCTTGTGTCCTTACATTCTCTTATTTTGACATACATAGATATGAGGATGCAAACACTGGAATTCAGAAATAAACTTAGTAGCTATAAATCTGATTAAAAAATTAAACAAAAACAAAGTTGATCCTGCTTTAAAACAAACAGGACAATAATTAAAGCACTGTGGATTGGTGCTTTGGTGTCAGCTAGTCGCTCGTCTACATCTCTGCAGGCGTAAATGACCCATCCAAGCCCAGACATCACTAGATGAAAGTGTGTATTTTTTAATTAACTGCACATTCTCCAAAACGCCTTTTTAGCTCATCCCTGCTGTGCAGTCATGCGGCTGACTCTTAACTATTACAGAGAAAGACTGCAGCGATTTCAACATAGTGCCGTGTAATGATCAGAGCGCCAACTGTCCTTTCGAGGTTTGTTTTAATGCTGAAGTGTGCTAATAATGAAATAATGTTTTAAATTTCAGAACTTGAACTTTGCAAAACGTCATGTAAATAAATGGAATGTGAATTTGACCTAAAGCAAAAAGGTCAGTGCATTCTGTGATTCACGTGTAAGTATTTAAACTAAATATAAATTACCGTAATTTCTGGACTATTGAGCGCACCTCTCACGAAAAAAAATTAAAAAAAGAAGAAGAAGTACTGGTACATATATAAGCTGTGCTTGTGTATACGCCACAGGTGTCCACATTGTCATATGATACATTTACACTGAAATATGAAAAAAACAAACATTTACAGGTAGTCCCCGAATTACGAGCGCTCTGATCTGCGAGGTTCCAGACTTACGAGCTGCGAATTTTTGGAAAAAACGAAAAAAATACTGAGTTTTCATGTGTTTTTTCACTACAGTTAGCAAGTTAAGCATATAAACACACGTTTCCGATCATTTTTATGCACTCAAAAGTAGTTTTTAGATGAAAATAGAGTGTTTTTAGGTGCGCTGGCGAAATTTACGAGCGGACTTCCGGGTTGAATTTTTGGAAAAAACGAAAAAAATACTGAGTTTTCATGTGTTTTTTCACTACAGTTAGCAAGTTAAGCATATAAACACACGTTTCCGATCATTTTTATGCACTCAAAAGTAGTTTTTAGATGAAAATAGAGTGTTTTTAGGTGCGCTGGCGAAATTTACGAGCGGACTTCCGGGTTGAATTTTTGGAAAAAACGAAAAAAATACTGAGTTTTCATGTGTTTTTTCACTACAGTTAGCAAGTTAAGCATATAAACACACGTTTCCGATCATTTTTATGCACTCAAAAGTAGTTTTTAGATGAAAATAGAGTGTTTTTAGGTGCGCTGGCGAAATTTACGAGCGGACTTCCGGGTTTACGAGAGAAATGGCGGCCGTTCCAAATTACGAGATTTCCGGTTTACGAGCGCCTCCTTGTGACGGATCTCGCTCGTAAATCGGGGAATACCTGTAATTAGATATGTACAAGTAACGTGCACAAATATGGCTGGTTAAACAAATACTGTAATAAATACACAGTAGCCTACCAGGAAGTCATTGATCGCTATCTTCATCTTGTGCCCTGAGATAACTTCTGTTGTGACTTGGCAATAGTCCCTTGTTTATTGCGGGGGATCTGTACCCTGAATGAATCCCTACCATAAGTGAAAATGTGTGAAGTAGGAATAGTAGGACAAGAGACAGACAGACAGACAGACAGACAGACAGACAGACAGACAGACAGACAGACAGACAGACAGATAAAGGCGTTTTAAACCCTTCCCACAGTCTTGCAATATGCTAAACAATGTTTCTAAACTCTAATGCTCTAAGAGCACATAGGCTGTGTCTCAATTCAGGGGCTGCATCCTCATGAGTGCGCATTTGTCGGCCGCATACGTCATTGCCCCGCGCGGAGGACTGTCCCAATTCGAAGACTCCTCCTCATGCGGCCGAGGAATGCGGCCTACTTCCTGTCGAAATCTGAGGATGCATTCGTGAATCCTTCAAGACGGAGGCTATCCCAGAATTCATAGCGCCAGCAGAGATTTCGCGGGGGGGGGACTTTCTGCGTGCAGGGTCGGGGCTGCTGCGTGTTGTTGAGTCATCAGCTCGTTCTGACAACAACCTCAGCGCGAATATTCATTCAACCTTTATTTAGTCATCTCAAACAACCTCAGCGCGAATATATCTCATTAAAATTTAACTACAGAAACGACAAAAAATAAATGTGTTAGCTGAATATATACTAGTGTTTCTGAGTTTATTGTTTGTTAAGAACTGATTACAAATCAGCTTATTTTACACGTGCGTAGCAAGGATTTTCTGAGTGGCAATCGTTTAAAAGACAGAGTGGACCTATGAAAGACAAGTTGCCCAGTAGCTCAAATGGTAAAGCATCCTACGGTTGGCGCAGAGTTACTTTTCTCGAAGCTGGTTCGAATCTCACTCGGTACGGTTAAAACTTATTTTACGTTTGTCTTTTATTGGATAAAAAAAAAGAGGAGTTTCACAAACTCCTTCTTTTTAATCTCAGTCCTCATTTTTTTATCCAATAAAAGACAAACGTAAAATAAGTTTTAACCGTACCGAGTGAGATTCGAACCAGCTTCGAGAAAAGTAACTCTGCGCCAACCGCAGGATGCTTAACCATTTGAGCTACTGGGCAACTTGCCTTTCATAGGTCCACTCTGTCTTTTAAACGATTGCCCCTCAGAAAATCCTTGCTACGCACGTGTAAAATAAGCTGATTTGTAATCAGTTCTTAACAAACAGTAAACTCAGAAACACTAATATATATATTCAGCTGCGGCGTCCCTTCTCTTTCCACACACACACCAAGCGCGCACACTTCCCACCCATTTCAAGAGAACGCCCCACCCACTTCAATGCCGGCTCTCCGGAAGGCTAGACCGTCCCATTTCAGCAGTTTCGTCCAGCTCACCCGGCCTTGTGAGTGCGTGGCCTACTCGGCCCAGCTAGGCTGGGTCCTCATGAGGATGCAGCCCTGAATTGAGACGCAGCCATAGTGTCATGATTTCCCTCTCTGCCTCCTCTGCTCTCAGCCATCTGCAAGCGTTCTTGGCCACGCCCACTTCTATGCTCTGCACGGAGAACAGCTGATCAGCTGCAGCAGGAAGTTTATCCTGCAGTATGAGCTGCACAAAGGTGCAGCAGGTGCTAAATAATTTTAAATAATTTATTTTAAATAAAATTCCATGCTGATTGTGAGGCTTGTCCATCAATCAGCCAATTGTGTGTCATGTCCAATCTTATTTTGAAAACCGTGATAGTGTGAGTCCGCGATAGAGTGAGGGACGTATATAAATACAGTACATTGAATTGAAATCTTCCTCCTGTGCACTGCGCCCATGAGCTTGTGCTGTCCTCTTCATCAAGTTTCCCCCATCCAAAGGTGGGCACAGACCGCTAGAGAGTGCTAAAGCGCTAATCCGCTTACAGTGGACCTAAACTTTTTGTCAGCGTTTTTGTGGTTTGACTAACTTTTATAATTCATAAGCGGATTTGTGCTATTTTTATTTAAAATGCAGTACCGCTAATAACTAATTATCTATCAGTAAAAACCAATAAACTTATTTACAAGCTCTTATGCTGGCTCCGTAGCTGCTTGTTTTACCTTTTTCCCCACCGTAAAGAGCAGAGAGGAGGGAGGGTTGGAGGGGGAGGGAGCAGAGCGGAGAACAGACTCGGATCTACCATGTAGGCAAATGATGCCGTTGCCTGGGGATCCCAATCAGCAGGGGCACCGGCCCCGCCGCGCCCCGGCCAGTCACCTACATCCCTAACATTGATCCTGCTTGTAAATTTACAAATTTAATGCGGCCGGAGGATTTTATTGTGCGTTTTGTGTCGACCACTCGACGGTGAGTCGTTAGTTTTATGTATTTGGGTTACTTTTATGTATAAATGCGGTGGCGACACACCCGTGTATTTGAGATTTAAAAGTGGTTTTAGGGATTAAAAGATCATTCTCTTTTTTGTTAATTTCGTGGCCGAATAGAATATATGTACGTAAAGTATTAAATAAATCCTTTGATTTTTGTAATTTCATCCTTTTAGGATCATTTTAGTTACTTTTCAGTTGGCAGTGTAGTGCAAATATTGCATAACGCTGCCGGCTACCAATTGTCGAATATAAATAGCGGATTAGATTAGCTTCCCCTAATTTTCATAAGACATTTGTGCTTTTGAAATTGTGGACCTAAAAAAATTAATAAGCGTTTTAGAAATTGTGGAACTAATTTTTTGATTAGCGTTGCCCACCACTGCCCCCATCCATGGGGGCACAACGGGGAGGAGCGAATGGGAGAGCGAGGGAAACAAAGTTCACCCCCTCCCCAGTGGACCAATGAAACTTGGTTCCATTGGTCCACTGTGACCTGTTTGGTAATTTCAATGGTCAGAATTTTTAAAAAACTTTATTTATACAGGGAGTCTCATTGAGTCACGAGGACTCACCCCCCAAGAGAGACGTGTATTGGGCAACTATGTGAGTGCCCAGGTGTGATGAGGCTAAATGAATTGGTGGCACGAAGCTCGTTAGCCTGTCAAAACAAAAAAAAATCATAAAGTGGCCATAGCATTGAATAAGTCGTGGCATTCACAGTGTTTGAATAAAGTAGCGGCTTATAGTTCGGAAATTACAATATACACTTAAAAAGTGAGATAAAGTTTAGGCATTTGTTGAAATAACACCCCAGTATGAGAAAATAAAACTCAGCACAGTCACTGGTATCAGTGTTTATCATTTGCCCATAGTGCCACTTTGGAGACTCAGGCTGTCTTTTTGTTTTGGCACTCCAAATATAACAATTTTATTTTTCAAATTTGACACTGAGGAGAGACATGTGTGGGGATTTTTGGTTTCATAATCCATAAGCCACAGTGCAGATGGTGTCAAGCTATAAGTAACCAGAATAAACAAGAAGAAGTGGTGAAACAAAGCCTGCCAAAATAAAAGCATGATCTAATTTTAACGACAGGTCAGTATTAAACAAAAATAATGGGAATATGATATTCACCTTCAGAACAAACAAACTGTAAAATTGTAAAGTATTGAGATCCAGATGTTGGTTTTGAGAGAAGTTCTGACAATCATCTGTTTTGACCAACACATTCTGGTGAGACGTGGGGATGAGAAGTGTCAAAGAGGCTCCAGTTGAACAGATGGTCCTCAAGCTTGCCCTTCAGCTTTGTAGATCTGCAATAACAGGAACTCTGGCACATTAAATCACCATCGCCCTACGTCCTTGCATGGTCTGGGATCATTAGCAGTTTTTCTGCCTTTTTACTTGTTCAAATACGTATAACAACACAGATGTGAAAACTCTTTTACTTTCCAATGCAATTCAAGAAAGCTCACATGAACAACACTGCAAGTACCTTATTCGTTACTAGAATGGTTTGTAAAATGTTAGTAAAATATTTATTTATATAAAGAAAACCCTTTTTCATTAAAACTTTGGTGTGTCAGTCAGACTCATCTGATCCATTTGCCGTTGGGGATGCAGCTTGTCTGTTCAGTCTATTTTCTCATGTCTCCTCAATGATGGTTTTGATTTGTTCTGCTGCCACATGACTAACCGAGCCCCCGACCTCTGTCAGCAAACCTCTGATTGCCTGAGAGTCTGTCAGGGCTCAGGCAGGTTTCTGTAGACACAATCTGTTCATGTGCTCCATTCCATGAGGATTAGAACAACTCAGGGTTGTGTTGTCTGTGCTTGAAGATAGATTGAGGACTTGCTCATGAAAAAACCCCACTTCTGCACAGATGACAACTCAGAAATCTATCATCTGTTATTGATTTTTCCAGTGCATCATCTGCCAAAACAAGCTTTGTTCAGAAGTAACTAGCCGAGTGCAAATTAATCTCAGTGTATCCACTGAGCAGATATTTACATTTTCAGATTGTAGCGATTGCATCTACAACTGATTAACTTTTGGAGTCAAGATGGCTGCCATGGCAAAGCAAAACAAAAATGGCTATAGCTCCACTAGTTTTGCAGATATTAAGATGGAATTATGTGTTGTAGCCAAGTTAGATCCTTAACTTTTAAACTGAGCTCTAGCTACAAGATCTGTTTAAAATTGGTCATTAATTGTGGAATGAACACTTTGTTAGCAAAATACCTCTCTAGTAACTCAACAAATTGTAAAACTCTTTCTTTCAAAGAAGAATCATTAGATGAGCACCGACAGTTTATCAACTTCTGGAGTCAACTCGATGTAAGATGGTTGCCACAACCAGCTTGTTACAACTCTTGGACTTAGTCCAGGAGGGACAAGGTGTAGCACAAATTGTAAACAGCTAATAACTCAAAACCAGCCCAATTTGGCATTAAAATGATTTATTCATCTATTAGTTCAAAGTGTTACAGACAGAAGGAAGTCATGAACTTCAGGGTCTCCAAGGCCAAAACCAACAAAAAGAGCACACCTTCGAGAAAAAGATGCTGGTGAAGATTCTCAGTCATCCAGGACATGATAAAATCAGAAAAAGCGTTCAATCAATACAATACATAGGTTTGTGTGTGTCATCTCAGAGTCAGAGAGAGTCAGAGAGTCTTTATTGTCATTTGCACCGCATGTGGTACATGAGATGAAAACGAGATTATGTACACGAGGTCCCAGTTACATCCAACAACAAATGAAAGAGAAAAACAGTAATAACATCGAGAACTAACTAAGAAAAACATCAACTAGTAATACACTAAGCCTAATATAGTGGGAATAAACAGCAGCACGAACATGAGTTTGTATGAGCAGATGGTCACAGATGGTCACAGATGAACACAGCAACAAGAAAACATATCAGCATCACCATGATGTGATATTTTGCAGTGTTTATTTTAATTTTATTTTTATTTATTCATGAGTCTAACAGCCTCAGGGTATCTCAGCCTGTTATAACTTCACTCTGACACAGCCTGCTCTTTGAATTGAGAAAGCCCTCTGGATAGAGGGCGAAACATTTTCTGTTACAAATAAAGTCCAGTTGTTTTTGTATTGAACGCTTGTTCTGACCTAGAAAACAAAATCATCTCTTATCTGACAAGCGGGCCACAAAGCAGGAGAAAAGTTAGTTAAAAGAAAATGGTGGAGAATCCCTACCAAACTTTTCATCCAAGCAAAAGTTCTTACATAGAACTGTTCACTGAAAATCAGAACAGAGCTGCTAAAATACTTTGTGCACAGACTTCAATTCAGACTCAACCACAACACAACAATGCCAATGGGGAAGAGGAAATGTGCAAGGAAAATGGGTGTGGTGCCAGATCGCTGACGCTTTTATGCAGTCCACTGATGAGGAGGAAGTGATTCTGGCCTTAGAATGGACTAAATTGTCTTCATTAACCAAGGTGATCATTTGTAGTGATTCTGCTTCTGCCTTGTCAGCCATGTCATCAGGTACGTCAAAAGCGAGACAGGATTTATTAACAAGGACTAAGATTTCCCATTCACAGCTGGTTAAGGAAGGAAGGAGTGTTGTGTTTATGTGGGTACCTGCTCATAGGGGGATTCAGGGTAATGAACAGGCTGACAGAATTGCTAAACATTCCATTACTAGAGACAGTGTTGATATACATATCCAATTATGCAAGACAGAAGGAAAAAGTATTGTTTGGTCACATATTAATCAGTTATGGCAACAACGGTGGGACCATGAAACAAAGGGGAGACATCTATATGCAGTTCAGAATTCAGTCAACAGTAACAGATATCATGGAGGGAATAGGAGGGAGGAATCAATAATAACAAGATTAAGAATAGGTCATACAAATCTGAACAGTACTTTGTTTATTATAGGGAAACACAATAGTGGAAGTTGTGATTTTTGCCAAAAAACAGAGTCAGTGCAGCACGTCATTTTGGAATGTTCTGCATATTCAGAGGAAAGGCAAACTCTACTGGACCATATGACACATGAAGTCACGAGCCCGATCAGTTTGAAGAGCGTTTTGGAATGGGGCTCTAGTAAAGGTGGACGTAAATACTTTATGTATTTCTTGACGTCAACAGGTCTAAGTAGAAGACTGTAAGTAGTTTAGGGATGGGACCATTAGATGGCGGTAATACACCGGAAGGTTGTAAGCTGCCATAAAACCTCACGGAAGAAGAAGAAGAAGAAGGAGGAAGTGATTCCAGGTGTGCAGCATGGTGAGACAGCAGGTCTGCAAACAAAAAAAGAGGAGAAACACTGTCCTCTAAGAGAACCCCTAAATCAGTGGATGTAACGCAACTCGTTTTAGAAAACACAAACCTTGCTAAAACTCTGTCAGTCTTGCAGATATTGAGCTAAAGTTCAGTCTAGTAGTAGCTGAGAATGGTCCCCAACATATTCTTTGACTGTAACACATATTGAGAAGCATCTTTTCTTAAAATCTTGGATTATATCAGTGAGTGAACCTTGTTCACTCTTAACAAAATGTCACATAAACCACCGGATGGATTTCAATACATCTCAGAGAAAACAAAATATTGTCTGTCCCCCGCCCAACAACTGCTTAATTTTTGGAGTCGGTCGAATTCAAAAGGACTGCCAAAACTAAACCTTAGCTGTAACTCACTGGCATTTACAGGTACTGAACTAAAATAAATGTGGTAGTAGCTGAGAGTATTTAACAACTCATACTCCATGCACAAACAGATCACGCAAAACCATGTGAGATATACATGAGATTGTTCATAATTTTATTTCTTTGGTCATTTCTCCACAGAATATAATCTTTGTGTAAAACTGTGGCATGAAAAGCAGCTGCTCATTTGCTTTCCTTCAAGGATTGCTGGGTCTTTATTTCTATTTTGGATATTATTATGTTTGTGTTGATTTGTTTTAGACATCATTATTCCACGTGTATATTGACAGTGTGTTTATAAAAAAAAAGTTTTTTTTTCAAAATGTTTCCTTTTTTGGGGTATATTTTGTAACCAGCCTAAATCATAGGGAATACAGTAAATGTGTCCCAGTATAGATTCATAATTGTTTTTCTGAAACTTGGTTATAATGATCATCTAAATATTTTTCCAAGGGCATTAGTTTAACACAGATGACTCAACAAAATGGCTGGACAGAAAAAAAAAATTGGGCTGGAACTTAGATTGTGTATGAAGCCTAAATTATGAAGAAAGATGGGCCCTATTACAAAACGTGAGGCTGATGCTATACACTACAGATTTATTTTCTCCTTCCATCAAAATAAAAGTCTTTACTGTCTGTGTTTCAGATGATGGTAAGTTGTCGTTTGATGAGTTCAATGCTCACTTTGCCGATGGAATCCTGACCACCGAGGAGCTGCAGGAGCTCTTTCTCTCCATAGATAACCGACAGAATAAGTGAGTTTATTTCATTTGAAGTTGATGATAAAGATGCTGAATCAATATATTTATCCTCAAATCGTCAGTTAGAGGCAAAGATGTCTCAAGGTTTGAGGAAAGTTTTTTTGTAAAAATGACCCCAGAAACTTTATAGCCTGACAAACTAATATCAGCCTCTACCCAAAGTCAAAGTCTACTTTATTGTAAGAACGGCAATATGTACAGGACATACACAGGATCGAAATTGCGTTTCTCGCAGTCCCTCGGTGCAACAGTAACCATTTAAACACTAAAACACTGAAACATTTATTAATAATAATAATAATAATAATGAATTCAATTTATAATGCACTTTTCATTAATAAAAATCTCAAAGTGCTACAAAGTGTAAAAAAGCATAAGCATAAAATAGTAAAAGTGTAACACTGTCCTGAGTTTTTGCATAGTAGTATAATTGCCACCCCTGGCAATGGGGTGGCAAAAAAAAAACTTTAAAAAATACAATTGACTTCACAGCCACATCAAAAACTAACTCCACTGAAATTGCAATGAAAGAAATGAGCCTGAGGGTGGGTGCAGAAATCAGTCTCTGCAGAGAATAGTGAACTCACAACAGCGATGGAGGAAAAGGCTTTTTCTCTACTGTTAGGTCAAACGGGAGGGAAGGGTTTTAAGTTTTCGTTCTTTTTCCTTTATTGTCTTTGGCGGACACAAAATTTGCATTCATGAGACAATTTTTGTGACTTTACTCCTTCCTGCCCTCTTTGCAACACCAGAATTCTAAACAAGGTATTTAGATTCAGCTGTCAAATTTTGCACCTAAGCTCAGAGGAAAAAATAAAACTATGAGAAGTTGAAACAGCCATAATCTAGCATGCACAGTGTGTATGTATATGTGTTTCAGTTCATAATTAGAGTCAGTATGAAGTTCAGCTGCAGTAGCAAGCAATTCATTGCTCTAAATCAGGGGCATCCAAAGTGCTGCCCGAGGGCCATTTGCAGCCCTTGGAGTGATTTTGTGCGGCCCTGCAGTTAATTTAATTATCCTATCATCAACTCATTAATCAAATAAGCCACACAAGAATGCGAGAAGAACTTTTCAACCCAGTTTACTCCTTGCATGGGGGATGGGGCAGAGCTAACACACAGGCATACAAGGTGTTACATGTTGGTCAGTTTCAAGGTCTGCCTGTGGATGAAGAGTTAGGAACAGCTTATGCCTCTTTTCCACCGCTCGGCTCGGCTCGGGTTGGATCGGCTCAGGTCGGCTCAGTTCGGGTCGGGTCACATCTATGTTCTGTTTCCACAGCTTTTTTGTACCCCTTCTGTGGGCGGGGTCCAGAATCCTACTCGTCCAGAAACTGTTTTTTTTTTTTAAACAACACAGTGTGATCACAACATGTTCATATACTAAATGTATCCTGTTGGAGTTATTTGAAATAAAATTCAATGTTTTATAGATGTGTCAAGCTACCACCATTAATTTTCTCCCTTCTACTTTGTATCACATATTATCAATTCTATCAAAAACCACATAACTGATATTTTTCAAAAAAATCTAGTGTGATCACAACATGTTCATATACGAAATGTATCCTGTTGGAGTTATTTGAAATAAAATTCAATGTTTTATAGACATAAAGACACCTCCATTAATTTTCTCCCTTCTACTTTGTATCACATATTATCAATTCTATCAAAAACCACATAACTGATATTTTTCAAAAAAATCTAGTGTGATCACAACATGTTCATATACGAAATGTATCCTGTTGGAGTTATTTGAAATAAAATTCAATGTTTTATAGACATAAAGACACCTCCATTAATTTTCTCCCTTCTACTTTGTATCACATATTATCAATTCTATCAAAAACCACATAACTGATATTTTTCAAAAAAATCTAGTGTGATCACAACATGTTCATATACGAAATGTATCCTGTTGGAGTTATTTGAAATAAAATTCAATGTTTTATAGACATAAAGACACCTCCATTAATTTTCTCCCTTCTACTTTGTATCACATATTATCAATTCTATCAAAAACCACATAACTGATATTTTTCAAAAAAATCTAGTGTGATCACAACATGTTCATATACGAAATGTATCCTGTTGGAGTTATTTGAAATAAAATTCAATGTTTTATAGACATAAAGACACCTCCATTAATTTTCTCCCTTCTACTTTGTATCACATATTATCAATTCTATCAAAAACCACATAGCTGATATTTTTCAAAAAAATCTAGTGTGATCACAACATGTTCATATACGAAATGTATCCTGTTGGAGTTATTTGAAATAAAATTCGAATTTTTATAATTTATTTTCGTTGTGCAAGCACAGGTTTTGGAAAAAGTCAAAGCGAAACTACTTTAAATGCAGCATATTTGACCACTACGTGACAATATTAAAGCGTGGTTAAGCTCAGGAGCCCTCGTACTATAAAGTCAGCTATGAAATATATTTTATATCTGTTCATTGAGCTACATTTAAAGACATA
>JBBPBX010068766.1:0-19036 GCA_038048925.1 Garcialebias charrua
TGGGACTGGCATTTCTGTGTAGGTGGGGTTAAGCACTTCACATAGACAGCAAACTTGATGAGAATAAACTAGACCTTGTGTCCCAAATCAACTGTTGAATTGTGTAATTTCGTCTGAAATGAAGTTTTTAATCACTTAAATGATGTAGTATTAGTCTGACTTGTTCATGTAGTTATCTTGACTTGATTCCTTCATGCCATATCTTGTTTGAAAGCTTGTAACCTCTAGTTTGAGATAAACAGGGTCTGGTTTAGCTAACATACACAAGTCACTTTGAGTGGGACATTTTGTGTGTGCATTTGGAAGAGACTTTGTGATCACTCCAGTCGTCAGATTTAAACACATATTTCCTTAGCCAGATACACTGAAAAACCTCTCACAATGGTGGGACTGGCATTTCTGTGTAGGTGGGGTTAAGCACTTCACATAGACACCAAACTTGCACAGAATAAACTAGACCTTGTGTCCCAAATCAACTGTTGAATTGTGTAATTTCGTCTGAAATGAAGTTTTTAATCACTTAAATGATGTAGTATTAGTCTGACTTGTTCATGTAGTTATCTTGACTTGATTCCTTCATGCCATATCTTGTTTGAAAGCTTGTAACCTCTAGTTTGAGATAAACAGGGTCTGGTTTAGCTAACATACACAAGTCACTTTGAGTGGGACATTTTGTATGTGCATTTGGAAGAGACTTTGTGATCACTCCAGTCGTCAGATTTAAACACATATTTCCTTAGCCAGATACACTGAAAAACCTCTGACAATGGTGGGACTGGCATTTCTGTGTAGGTGGGGTTAAGCACTTCACATAGACACCAAACTTGAACAGAATAAACTAGACCTTGTGTCCCAAATCAACTGTTGAATTGTGTAATTTCGTCTGAAATGAAGTTTTTAATCACTTAAATGATGTAGTATTAGTCTGACTTGTTCATGTAGTTATCTTGACTTGATTCCTTCATGCCATATCTTGTTTGAAAGCTTGTAACCTCTAGTTTGAGATAAACAGGGTCTGGTTTAGCTAACATACACAAGTCACTTTGAGTGGGACATTTTGTGTGTGCATTTGGAAGAGACTTTGTGATCACTCCAGTCGTCAGATTTAAACACATATTTCCTTAGCCAGATACACTGAAAAACCTCTCACAATGGTGGGACTGGCATTTCTGTGTAGGTGGGGTTAAGCACTTCACATAGACACCAAACTTGCACAGAATAAACTAGACCTTGTGTCCCAAATCAACTGTTGAATTGTGTAATTTCGTCTGAAATGAAGTTTTTAATCACTTAAATGATGTAGTATTAGTCTGACTTGTTCATGTAGTTATCTTGACTTGATTCCTTCATGCCATATCTTGTTTGAAAGCTTGTAACCTCTAGTTTGAGATAAACAGGGTCTGGTTTAGCTAACATACACAAGTCACTTTGAGTGGGACATTTTGTGTGTGCATTTGGAAGAGACTTTGTGATCACTCCAGTCGTCAGATTTAAACACATATTTCCTTAGCCAGATACACTGAAAAACCTCTCACAATGGTGGGACTGGCATTTCTGTGTAGGTGGGGTTAAGCACTTCACATAGACACCAAACTTGAACAGAATAAACTAGACCTTGTGTCCCAAATCAACTGTTGAATTGTGTAATTTCGTCTGAAATGAAGTTTTTAATCACTTAAATGATGTAGTATTAGTCTGACTTGTTCATGTAGTTATCTTGACTTGATTCCTTCATGCCATATCTTGTTTGAAAGCTTGTAACCTCTAGTTTGAGATAAACAGGGTCTGGTTTAGCTAACATACACAAGTCACTTTGAGTGGGACATTTTGTGTGTGCATTTGGAAGAGACTTTGTGATCACTCCAGTCGTCAGATTTAAACACATATTTCCTTAGCCAGATACACTGAAAAACCTCTCACAATGGTGGGACTGGCATTTCTGTGTAGGTGGGGTTAAGCACTTCACATAGACACCAAACTTGCACAGAATAAACTAGACCTTGTGTCCCAAATCAACTGTTGAATTGTGTAATTTCGTCTGAAATGAAGTTTTTAATCACTTAAATGATGTAGTATTAGTCTGACTTGTTCATGTAGTTATCTTGACTTGATTCCTTCATGCCATATCTTGTTTGAAAGCTTGTAACCTCTAGTTTGAGATAAACAGGGTCTGGTTTAGCTAACATACACAAGTCACTTTGAGTGGGACATTTTGTGTGTGCATTTGGAAGAGACTTTGTGATCACTCCAGTCGTCAGATTTAAACACATATTTCCTTAGCCAGATACACTGAAAAACCTCTCACAATGGTGGGACTGGCATTTCTGTGTAGGTGGGGTTAAGCACTTCACATAGACACCAAACTTGCACAGAATAAACTAGACCTTGTGTCCCAAATCAACTGTTGAATTGTGTAATTTCGTCTGAAATGAAGTTTTTAATCACTTAAATGATGTAGTATTAGTCTGACTTGTTCATGTAGTTATCTTGACTTGATTCCTTCATGCCATATCTTGTTTGAAAGCTTGTAACCTCTAGTTTGAGATAAACAGGGTCTGGTTTAGCTAACATACACAAGTCACTTTGAGTGGGACATTTTGTGTGTGCATTTGGAAGAGACTTTGTGATCACTCCAGTCGTCAGATTTAAACACATATTTCCTTAGCCAGATACACTGAAAAACCTCTCACAATGGTGGGACTGGCATTTCTGTGTAGGTGGGGTTAAGCACTTCACATAGACACCAAACTTGCACAGAATAAACTAGACCTTGTGTCCCAAATCAACTGTTGAATTGTGTAATTTCGTCTGAAATGAAGTTTTTAATCACTTAAATGATGTAGTATTAGTCTGACTTGTTCATGTAGTTATCTTGACTTGATTCCTTCATGCCATATCTTGTTTGAAAGCTTGTAACCTCTAGTTTGAGATAAACAGGGTCTGGTTTAGCTAACATACACAAGTCACTTTGAGTGGGACATTTTGTGTGTGCATTTGGAAGAGACTTTGTGATCACTCCAGTCGTCAGATTTAAACACATATTTCCTTAGCCAGATACACTGAAAAACCTCTGACAATGGTGGGACTGGCATTTCTGTGTAGGTGGGGTTAAGCACTTCACATAGACACCAAACTTGCACAGAATAAACTAGACCTTGTGTCCCAAATCAACTGTTGAATTGTGTAATTTCGTCTGAAATGAAGTTTTTAATCACTTAAATGATGTAGTATTAGTCTGACTTGTTCATGTAGTTATCTTGACTTGATTCCTTCATGCCATATCTTGTTTGAAAGCTTGTAACCTCTAGTTTGAGATAAACAGGGTCTGGTTTAGCTAACATACACAAGTCACTTTGAGTGGGACATTTTGTGTGTGCATTTGGAAGAGACTTTGTGATCACTCCAGTCGTCAGATTTAAACACATATTTCCTTAGCCAGATACACTGAAAAACCTCTGACAATGGTGGGACTGGCATTTCTGTGTAGGTGGGGTTAAGCACTTCACATAGACACCAAACTTGCACAGAATAAACTAGACCTTGTGTCCCAAATCAACTGTTGAATTGTGTAATTTCGTCTGAAATGAAGTTTTTAATCACTTAAATGATGTAGTATTAGTCTGACTTGTTCATGTAGTTATCTTGACTTGATTCCTTCATGCCATATCTTGTTTGAAAGCTTGTAACCTCTAGTTTGAGATAAACAGGGTCTGGTTTAGCTAACATACACAAGTCACTTTGAGTGGGACATTTTGTGTGTGCATTTGGAAGAGACTTTGTGATCACTCCAGTCGTCAGATTTAAACACATATTTCCTTAGCCAGATACACTGAAAAACCTCTGACAATGGTGGGACTGGCATTTCTGTGTAGGTGGGGTTAAGCACTTCACATAGACACCAAACTTGCACAGAATAAACTAGACCTTGTGTCCCAAATCAACTGTTGAATTGTGTAATTTCGTCTGAAATGAAGTTTTTAATCACTTAAATGATGTAGTATTAGTCTGACTTGTTCATGTAGTTATCTTGACTTGATTCCTTCATGCCATATCTTGTTTGAAAGCTTGTAACCTCTAGTTTGAGATAAACAGGGTCTGGTTTAGCTAACATACACAAGTCACTTTGAGTGGGACATTTTGTGTGTGCATTTGGAAGAGACTTTGTGATCACTCCAGTCGTCAGATTTAAACACATATTTCCTTAGCCAGATACACTGAAAAACCTCTGACAATGGTGGGACTGGCATTTCTGTGTAGGTGGGGTTAAGCACTTCACATAGACACCAAACTTGCACAGAATAAACTAGACCTTGTGTCCCAAATCAACTGTTGAATTGTGTAATTTCGTCTGAAATGAAGTTTTTAATCACTTAAATGATGTAGTATTAGTCTGACTTGTTCATGTAGTTATCTTGACTTGATTCCTTCATGCCATATCTTGTTTGAAAGCTTGTAACCTCTAGTTTGAGATAAACAGGGTCTGGTTTAGCTAACATACACAAGTCACTTTGAGTGGGACATTTTGTGTGTGCATTTGGAAGAGACTTTGTGATCACTCCAGTCGTCAGATTTAAACACATATTTCCTTAGCCAGATACACTGAAAAACCTCTGACAATGGTGGGACTGGCATTTCTGTGTAGGTGGGGTTAAGCACTTCACATAGACACCAAACTTGCACAGAATAAACTAGACCTTGTGTCCCAAATCAACTGTTGAATTGTGTAATTTCGTCTGAAATGAAGTTTTTAATCACTTAAATGATGTAGTATTAGTCTGACTTGTTCATGTAGTTATCTTGACTTGATTCCTTCATGCCATATCTTGTTTGAAAGCTTGTAACCTCTAGTTTGAGATAAACAGGGTCTGGTTTAGCTAACATACACAAGTCACTTTGAGTGGGACATTTTGTGTGTGCATTTGGAAGAGACTTTGTGATCACTCCAGTCGTCAGATTTAAACACATATTTCCTTAGCCAGATACACTGAAAAACCTCTGACAATGGTGGGACTGGCATTTCTGTGTAGGTGGGGTTAAGCACTTCACATAGACACCAAACTTGCACAGAATAAACTAGACCTTGTGTCCCAAATCAACTGTTGAATTGTGTAATTTCGTCTGAAATGAAGTTTTTAATCACTTAAATGATGTAGTATTAGTCTGACTTGTTCATGTAGTTATCTTGACTTGATTCCTTCATGCCATATCTTGTTTGAAAGCTTGTAACCTCTAGTTTGAGATAAACAGGGTCTGGTTTAGCTAACATACACAAGTCACTTTGAGTGGGACATTTTGTGTGTGCATTTGGAAGAGACTTTGTGATCACTCCAGTCGTCAGATTTAAACACATATTTCCTTAGCCAGATACACTGAAAAACCTCTGACAATGGTGGGACTGGCATTTCTGTGTAGGTGGGGTTAAGCACTTCACATAGACACCAAACTTGCACAGAATAAACTAGACCTTGTGTCCCAAATCAACTGTTGAATTGTGTAATTTCGTCTGAAATGAAGTTTTTAATCACTTAAATGATGTAGTATTAGTCTGACTTGTTCATGTAGTTATCTTGACTTGATTCCTTCATGCCATATCTTGTTTGAAAGCTTGTAACCTCTAGTTTGAGATAAACAGGGTCTGGTTTAGCTAACATACACAAGTCACTTTGAGTGGGACATTTTGTGTGTGCATTTGGAAGAGACTTTGTGATCACTCCAGTCGTCAGATTTAAACACATATTTCCTTAGCCAGATACACTGAAAAACCTCTGACAATGGTGGGACTGGCATTTCTGTGTAGGTGGGGTTAAGCACTTCACATAGACACCAAACTTGCACAGAATAAACTAGACCTTGTGTCCCAAATCAACTGTTGAATTGTGTAATTTCGTCTGAAATGAAGTTTTTAATCACTTAAATGATGTAGTATTAGTCTGACTTGTTCATGTAGTTATCTTGACTTGATTCCTTCATGCCATATCTTGTTTGAAAGCTTGTAACCTCTAGTTTGAGATAAACAGGGTCTGGTTTAGCTAACATACACAAGTCACTTTGAGTGGGACATTTTGTGTGTGCATTTGGAAGAGACTTTGTGATCACTCCAGTCGTCAGATTTAAACACATATTTCCTTAGCCAGATACACTGAAAAACCTCTGACAATGGTGGGACTGGCATTTCTGTGTAGGTGGGGTTAAGCACTTCACATAGACACCAAACTTGCACAGAATAAACTAGACCTTGTGTCCCAAATCAACTGTTGAATTGTGTAATTTCGTCTGAAATGAAGTTTTTAATCACTTAAATGATGTAGTATTAGTCTGACTTGTTCATGTAGTTATCTTGACTTGATTCCTTCATGCCATATCTTGTTTGAAAGCTTGTAACCTCTAGTTTGAGATAAACAGGGTCTGGTTTAGCTAACATACACAAGTCACTTTGAGTGGGACATTTTGTGTGTGCATTTGGAAGAGACTTTGTGATCACTCCAGTCGTCAGATTTAAACACATATTTCCTTAGCCAGATACACTGAAAAACCTCTGACAATGGTGGGACTGGCATTTCTGTGTAGGTGGGGTTAAGCACTTCACATAGACACCAAACTTGCACAGAATAAACTAGACCTTGTGTCCCAAATCAACTGTTGAATTGTGTAATTTCGTCTGAAATGAAGTTTTTAATCACTTAAATGATGTAGTATTAGTCTGACTTGTTCATGTAGTTATCTTGACTTGATTCCTTCATGCCATATCTTGTTTGAAAGCTTGTAACCTCTAGTTTGAGATAAACAGGGTCTGGTTTAGCTAACATACACAAGTCACTTTGAGTGGGACATTTTGTGTGTGCATTTGGAAGAGACTTTGTGATCACTCCAGTCGTCAGATTTAAACACATATTTCCTTAGCCAGATACACTGAAAAACCTCTGACAATGGTGGGACTGGCATTTCTGTGTAGGTGGGGTTAAGCACTTCACATAGACACCAAACTTGCACAGAATAAACTAGACCTTGTGTCCCAAATCAACTGTTGAATTGTGTAATTTCGTCTGAAATGAAGTTTTTAATCACTTAAATGATGTAGTATTAGTCTGACTTGTTCATGTAGTTATCTTGACTTGATTCCTTCATGCCATATCTTGTTTGAAAGCTTGTAACCTCTAGTTTGAGATAAACAGGGTCTGGTTTAGCTAACATACACAAGTCACTTTGAGTGGGACATTTTGTATGTGCATTTGGAAGAGACTTTGTGATCACTCCAGTCGTCAGATTTAAACACATATTTCCTTAGCCAGATACACTGAAAAACCTCTGACAATGGTGGGACTGGCATTTCTGTGTAGGTGGGGTTAAGCACTTCACATAGACACCAAACTTGCACAGAATAAACTAGACCTTGTGTCCCAAATCAACTGTTGAATTGTGTAATTTCGTCTGAAATGAAGTTTTTAATCACTTAAATGATGTAGTATTAGTCTGACTTGTTCATGTAGTTATCTTGACTTGATTCCTTCATGCCATATCTTGTTTGAAAGCTTGTAACCTCTAGTTTGAGATAAACAGGGTCTGGTTTAGCTAACATACACAAGTCACTTTGAGTGGGACATTTTGTGTGTGCATTTGGAAGTGACTTTGTGATCACTCCAGTCGTCAGATTTAAACACATATTTCCTTAGCCAGATACACTGAAAAACCTCTGACAATGGTGGGACTGGCATTTATGTGTAGGTGGGGTTAAGCACTTCACATAGACACCAAACTTGCACAGAATAAACTAGACCTTGTGTCCCAAATCAACTGTTGAATTGTGTAATTTCGTCTGAAATGAAGTTTTTAATCACTTAAATGATGTAGTATTAGTCTGACTTGTTCATGTAGTTATCTTGACTTGATTCCTTCATGCCATATCTTGTTTGAAAGCTTGTAACCTCTAGTTTGAGATAAACAGGGTCTGGTTTAGCTAACATACACAAGTCACTTTGAGTGGGACATTTTGTGTGTGCATTTGGAAGTGACTTTGTGATCACTCCAGTCGTCAGATTTAAACACATATTTCCTTAGCCAGATACACTGAAAAACCTCTGACAATGGTGGGACTGGCATTTCTGTGTAGGTGGGGTTAAGCACTTCACATAGACACCAAACTTGCACAGAATAAACTAGACCTTGTGTCCCAAATCAACTGTTGAATTGTGTAATTTCGTCTGAAATGAAGTTTTTAATCACTTAAATGATGTAGTATTAGTCTGACTTGTTCATGTAGTTATCTTGACTTGATTCCTTCATGCCATATCTTGTTTGAAAGCTTGTAACCTCTAGTTTGAGATAAACAGGGTCTGGTTTAGCTAACATACACAAGTCACTTTGAGTGGGACATTTTGTGTGTGCATTTGGAAGAGACTTTGTGATCACTCCAGTCGTCAGATTTAAACACATATTTCCTTAGCCAGATACACTGAAAAACCTCTCACAATGGTGGGACTGGCATTTCTGTGTAGGTGGGGTTAAGCACTTCACATAGACACCAAACTTGCACAGAATAAACTAGACCTTGTGTCCCAAATCAACTGTTGAATTGTGTAATTTCGTCTGAAATGAAGTTTTTAATCACTTAAATGATGTAGTATTAGTCTGACTTGTTCATGTAGTTATCTTGACTTGATTCCTTCATGCCATATCTTGTTTGAAAGCTTGTAACCTCTAGTTTGAGATAAACAGGGTCTGGTTTAGCTAACATACACAAGTCACTTTGAGTGGGACATTTTGTGTGTGCATTTGGAAGAGACTTTGTGATCACTCCAGTCGTCAGATTTAAACACATATTTCCTTAGCCAGATACACTGAAAAACCTCTGACAATGGTGGGACTGGCATTTCTGTGTAGGTGGGGTTAAGCACTTCACATAGACACCAAACTTGCACAGAATAAACTAGACCTTGTGTCCCAAATCAACTGTTGAATTGTGTAATTTCGTCTGAAATGAAGTTTTTAATCACTTAAATGATGTAGTATTAGTCTGACTTGTTCATGTAGTTATCTTGACTTGATTCCTTCATGCCATATCTTGTTTGAAAGCTTGTAACCTCTAGTTTGAGATAAACAGGGTCTGGTTTAGCTAACATACACAAGTCACTTTGAGTGGGACATTTTGTGTGTGCATTTGGAAGAGACTTTGTGATCACTCCAGTCGTCAGATTTAAACACATATTTCCTTAGCCAGATACACTGAAAAACCTCTGACAATGGTGGGACTGGCATTTCTGTGTAGGTGGGGTTAAGCACTTCACATAGACACCAAACTTGCACAGAATAAACTAGACCTTGTGTCCCAAATCAACTGTTGAATTGTGTAATTTCGTCTGAAATGAAGTTTTTAATCACTTAAATGATGTAGTATTAGTCTGACTTGTTCATGTAGTTATCTTGACTTGATTCCTTCATGCCATATCTTGTTTGAAAGCTTGTAACCTCTAGTTTGAGATAAACAGGGTCTGGTTTAGCTAACATACACAAGTCACTTTGAGTGGGACATTTTGTATGTGCATTTGGAAGAGACTTTGTGATCACTCCAGTCGTCAGATTTAAACACATATTTCCTTAGCCAGATACACTGAAAAACCTCTGACAATGGTGGGACTGGCATTTCTGTGTAGGTGGGGTTAAGCACTTCACATAGACACCAAACTTGCACAGAATAAACTAGACCTTGTGTCCCAAATCAACTGTTGAATTGTGTAATTTCGTCTGAAATGAAGTTTTTAATCACTTAAATGATGTAGTATTAGTCTGACTTGTTCATGTAGTTATCTTGACTTGATTCCTTCATGCCATATCTTGTTTGAAAGCTTGTAACCTCTAGTTTGAGATAAACAGGGTCTGGTTTAGCTAACATACACAAGTCACTTTGAGTGGGAGATTTTGTGTGTGGGTTAGTGTGGGTTAGGGTTACCCTAACCCACTAACCCTAGTGTCGGTACATTTAGCTACAGAGATTTTGAGCACACCATCGGAAAGCTCTCAATCTGGCGATCTAGAAAAGTGTCAAATTGTGGACCGTAGCTCCATTTATGACCGAGTTATGAGCGGTTGAAAAAGTGTGGAGCACAACTCCATTTATCAACTTTTGAACCACCGTAACTCGGTCAATCTTTGAACTACATGGATTTTGATCACACCATTGGAAAGCTCTCGGTCTGGTAATGCTAATAGAAGTCAAGTGCTAAAGCTAACCCTAACCCAGAACTGGATCAAACACACATTTTCTGAGTCTCCAGAGTGAGACCTTTCCAACGCTGTAATGTGCATCTCCCTAGCTTCAAAATTGACCGAGCTAGGGCCATACTGTACCCTCGAGCGCATGACACTTCGTCGCTTATATATTCGGCTAGGAAGGCGCCAGCGAGACGGGACTGGTACCGTTGGAATTATCTCGACGAGCCGAATCAAAATCCATCATAAAAAAAAATTGGTCCGAGTATGTCATTTTATGTGAAAGTGGTCTAGAGTGAGCTACCTCCAAGAACACTTTCCTTCTTCATTTTATGATTTCAGCTAGTAAATCGGTACTTTTAGCTACAGGGATTTCGAGCATACCATCGGAAAGCTCTTGATCTCGCGATCCAGAAAAGTGTCAAGCTGCAAACCGTAGCTCGATTTCTGACTGACTTATGAGCTGTTGAAAACGCCGCCATTTATAAACTTTTGAACCACCGTAACTCGGTCAATATTTGAGATACACAAATTCCGATGACACCGTTGGAAAGCTCTCGGTCTGGCAATGCTAATAGAAGTCAAGTGCTAAAGCTAACCCTAAACCTAAACCTAACCCTAACCCTAACCCTAGTTCTGGGTTAGGGTTAGGGTTAGCCTAACCCTAACCCAGAACTGGATCAAACACACATTTTCTGAGTCTCCAGAGTGAGACTTTTCCAACGCTGTAATGTGCATCTCCGTAGCTTCAAAATTGACCGAGCTAGGGCCATACTGTACCCTCGAGCGCATGACACTTCGTCGCTTATATCTTCGGCTAGGAAGGCGCCAGCGAGACGGGACTGGTACCGTTGGAATTATCTCGACGAGCCGAATCAAAATCCATCATAAAAAAAAAATTGGTCCGAGTATGTCATTTTATGTGAAAGTGGTCTAGAGTGAGCTACCTCCAAGACCACTTTCCTTCTTCATTTTATGATTTCAGCTAGGGGGTGTAGGTATGTTTGTTCCGTTTGTAGTCCACAACGGCAGCGCGGTGGCACAACTGGTAGAGCTGCTGCCTCTCAGCGAGAAGGTTGCTGGTTCAAATCCCGGTCCGGGGCCTTTCTGGGTGGAGTTTGCATGTTCTCCCCGTGCATGCGTGGGTTTCCTCCGGGTACTCCGGTTTCCTCCCACAGACCAAAAAACATGCTTGTTAGGCTGATTGGTGACTCTAAATTGACCCTAGGTGTGAGTGTGAGAGTGGATGGTTGTTTGGTGTGAGTGAGACAGGTCCCTCTTGTAAATGAGTCCCCGTGACTCAACGAGGCTAGCCTGTATAAATAAAGGTTGAATGAATGAATGAAACTGTAGTGTATTACAGCGGAACTATTTACTTCAGCGGAACCACTCCCCTAGTTGCCGGGTTACCTAGAGGTGATCTGCCGGCGTAGTGATTTGTGTGTGTAATGTTGAGACCAGTTGAAGACAAGTAAAGTCACGTTCTTTTCCATAACCGAGTGGATTATTCTTTCATCTTTAAAATATACTTTGTTGGAGTAAAGACACAACAAACCAGGCTGAATGAGTATGGCCTACGGGCAAAGAGAGAGAAATGTGAGTTTTTCAAAAGTGAAATCTCCTACTGCGGACATGTCATTGACAAACACGGCTTGCACAAGTCACAAGAGAAAATTGAGGCGGTGCTGAAAGCACCGAAACCTGAAAATGTGTCACAACTCAGATCATACCTGGGTTTCGTCAACTATTACCACAAGTTTCTACCCAACCTTGCCTCAGTGCTGTATCCACTAAATGCATTGTTACAGACAGGAGTGGAATGGCATTGGTCAGAAAAATGTGAAAAGGCTTTCACAGAAACAAAGAGACTAATAACATCTGATGAGCTACTTACCCACTACGATCCATCCAGACCCATCCGTCTAGCATGTGATGCATCCCCGTACGGAATCGGAGCAGTACTGTCGCACACGTTGGATAATGGACTTGAACGCGCAATTGCATTCGCTTCAAGGTCCCTGTCAAGTGCCGAACGCAACTATGCACAGATAGACAAGGAGGCCCTTAGCCTAGTATGGGGGATAAAAAAGTTCCACCATTACCTCTATGGCCAAAGGTTCACCTTAGTGACTGATCATCAGCCCCTAGTGTCTATATTTAATCCACGAAAAGGAGTCCCAGTGATGTCAGCTGCACGACTACAGAGATGGGCCCTGTTCTTAGGAGCACACTCATATGACATTGAGTTCAAGAGAACTAAACAACACTGCAATGCTGATGGTTTGTCACGCCTCCCCTTGTCAACATCTGTGGAGGAACCGTCGTAACCAGGTGACCCGGTAGAAATGTTTTACACAACACTGGTAGACCAGCTGCCAGTTACGAATGACATGATACGAAGAGAAACGAGGAATGACCCAACACTGTCCAAGGTGTATGACATAACAGTACAAGGCTGGCCTACCCATGGGAATACCTGTTTCCCAGAGTTTTCAGCAAGATGTGATCAACTGTCAGTTTGCCTGGGAACCTTGATGTGTGGATCACGTGTGGTGGTTCCCTCCAAGCTTCGCACCAGAGTGTTGGACAGTCTGCATGAGGCTCACGTAGGTACTGTGAAGATGAAAAGTCTGGCCCGTAGCTACGTTTGGTGGCCAGGAATAGATAAACAGATTGAGGACATCACCAAAACCTGTCCAGGGTGCCTGAGCGTTCAAAACGCACCGCCACCGGCTCCCCTACACCCGTGGTAATGGCCGTCTGCACCCTGGCAGAGAGTGCACATCGATTTTGCTGGCCCATTCATGAACTCTATGTTTCTTATAGCTGTGGACGCTCACTCTAAGTGGCCAGAAGTAGTCCAAATGAACTCAACAACATCAGAAAAGACTATATCTGTTCTGAGAACCATCTTCGCCAGGTATGGCCTTCCTGAACAAATTGTGAGTGACAATGGCCCACAGTTTACTTCTGAGGAATTCCAAGACTTCATGAAAAAGAATGGTATCAAGCATTTCAAGTCAGCACCTCACCATCCAGCAACAAACGGATTAGCAGAACGGTTCGTACAAACATTCAAAAAGTCCATAAAAGCAACGATAAAAGAAGACATCTCTCTTCAACACAAAATTGACAATTTCCTCTTTGTGTACCGCAACTATGTCCATGCAACAACCAATCAGACACCTGCAATGCTGTTAATGAACAGACGGCTCAGATCTCGCATTGACCTTCTAAAGCCAAACCTGAGGAGAGAAGTGCAGAACAAACAGTTCAGCAGCTTTTCGGATGAACAGCCAAGAAGCTTTGACGTGGGACAGCAGGTTCTGGCACGTGACTACCGAGGAGAAAAGTGGACGCCTGGAAAGATCATCACTAGGAGCGGCCCTCTGATGTATGAGGTGGACACTGGAGACCATACCTGGAGACGCCATGTGGATCAGCTGTTAAATGCTCAACCAAAGACACCAGAGCAACCAGCACGTCCACCTGATCCTGGAACCAACTCTGACCTCAGCACAGTGACACCCACAGTTGCAGAGGAAGTGCCCCCTACCGAGAGCACGCCACAGGTTCCCAGGCGTAACCCTGAACGACTCAGGGTACCCCCGAAAAGATTAGACTTATGAGTTTCACTTATGGGACTTGTGTGATTAAAAAATAATATATATATATATATATATATTTTTATTTTTTAAAGGAAGGTGTTTCAATGTTTGTCAACTGAATGACAAGTTGTGTTTAATGCATTAGCTATGTTGTATGTTATTTTAGTTACGTAGCATTGTTCTAAAAGGGGAGGAGTGTAGTGTATTACAGCGGAACTATTTACTTCAGCGGAACCACTCCCCTAGTTGCCGGGTTACCTAGAGGTGATCTGCCGGCGTAGTGATTTGTGTGTGTAATGTTGAGACCAGTTGAAGACAAGTAAAGTCACGTTCTTTTCCATAACCGAGTGGATTATTCTTTCATCTTTAAAATATACTTTGTTGGAGTAAAGACACAACAGAAACAACCATCTCCTTTGTCTTATTCACATTGATGTGAAGGTTGTTTTTCCTACACCAGCTCTCCAGATGTTCCCCATCCTGTCTATAACTGGACTCATCATTGTTTGTGATACATCCACCCACTTTAAACGTTATCAACCATTAAATGGCCGTTATTAGTAATTTTCATCCCGATATGTAGCAATCAGACTGCCCCTCCTGTACCTTCTAGTAGGTTTAAAGGTACGTTGTTAGGGTTGGTAGCAATGATAATAGGCTCCGCTTTTAGCTTTGTTAACGTTCATAATAGATTTTTTTCAACCTTTATTTAGGCAGGTTAATCCCATTGAGCCTCGAAGACTCATTTACAAGAGAGATCTGGTTACAAACAAAGAATGATGGCAACAGTAGATTTTCCTTGGACAATCAACAATAGACAATCATAAGAGAGAAATACAGATTTTTTAACAAGTTAAAACAAAGATGTCAAAGTAGCAAAACAGACAGATCATAAGGCAGATGTAGAAAACTATAAACAGGAACATGTCTGCATTGGTTTTTGCCAAGATTCCAACATATTCTTAAAGCAATTAAGAGAGGTCAAGGTCGAGAGCTTCAGATCTTTTTGTAAAATATTCCAGGAAGCAGGAGCGGAGTAGAAGAAGGCTCTTTTGACAAGCTCAGTTCTCACTGACGGAACACTGCAGGTAATCATGTCCTAAGAGCGCACGCAGTAGCTGCACTGACACGAAGACATGTAGGAGGCACAAGGGTAAGGGGGTTAAGTTTAGGGTTGGTCCTTTGTGTCAGGTGTAAGGTTTGGTTTAGGAAAAGGGTTATATGGAATGGAGAAGTGTGCTATGCCCATTTTTAAGAACAAGGGTGATGTACAGGGTTGTAGCAACTACAGGGGAATTAAGTTGATGAACCACACAATGAATATCTGGGAGAGAGTTGTGGAAGCAAGACATAGACAAGAGATGACTATCTGTGAGCAGCAGTATGGTTTCATGCCAAGAAAGAGCACCACAGATGCCATCTTTGCTTTGAGGATGTTGATAGAGAAGTACAGAGAGGGTCAGAAAGAACTCCATTGTGTGTTTGTGGATTTAGAAAAAGCATATGACAGGGTGCCAAGAGAGGAGGTGTGGTATTGCATGAGGAAATCGGGAGGGGCAGAAAAGTATGTTAGACTGGTACAAGACATGTATGAGGACAGCAGGACAGTGGTGAGATGTGCTGTAGGAGTGACAGATAGCTTCAAGGTGGAGATGGGATTGCATCAAGGATCTGCTCTGAGCCCCTTCTTGTTTTCTCTGGTGATGGACCGACTAACAGATTAGGTCAGGTAGGAATCCCCATGGACTATGATGTTTGCAGATGACATTGTGATCTGTGGTGAGAACAAGGAACAGGTGGAAGAGAACTTGGAGAGGTGGAGGTATGCACTTGAAAGAAAAGGAATGAAAGTCAGCCGTAGTAAGACAGAGTACATTCATTCAACCTTTATTTATACAGGCTAGCCTCGTTGAGTCACGGGGACTCATTTACAAGAGGGACCTGTCTCACTCACACCAAACAACCATCGGTGCAGGACTTCAATTACTTTGAGTCCACTGTCCAGGAAAATGGAAAATCTGGTAAAGAGGTGAAAAAGAGAGTCCAGGCAGGATGGCGTGGATGGAGAAAAACTTCAGGAGTGATTTGTGACAAAAAGGTGACAGCAAGGTCAAAGGAAAAGTTTACAAGACAGTGGTGAGACCAGCTATATTGTATGGTCTGAAGATGGTGTACTGACAAAAAGACAGGAGAAAGAACTGGAAGTGGCAGAAATGAAGATGCTGAAGTTCTCCTTAGGAGTGACAAGGATGGATAAGATCAGGAATGAGATCGTCTGAGGTACAGCACATGTTGAACAACTGGGAGATAAAGTTAGGGAAGCTAGACTGAGATGGTTTGGACATGTCCAGAGGAGGGACAGTGGGTATATTGGTAGAAAGATGTTAGAAATGCAGTTGCCAGGAAAAAGACAAAGAGGGAGGCCAAACAGGAGATATATGGATGCAGTTAGAGAGCACATGAAGGTGGTTGGAGTGAGGACAGAGGATGCAGAGGACAGAGTGAGGTGGAGGAGGATGATTCGCTGTGACGACCCCTGAAAAGGGAAAAGCCGAAAGAAGAAGACGAAGATATTTTCAGCGCCTTACGTTGCTGTCTGACATGACTTTTCTGACTTGAAATGTAAGTTATAGAGCTTTCTTCACACCAACCAAATGCCATAGACAAGATTAATAATTTGACCTCACAGAACACAAAAGTTACTGGTTTACCACAGAACACAAGAGTTACTGGTTTACCATGTTACTGTTAGTTTGTGCTATTGTGTGATTTCAGTGAATTCAGTAAAAATAACCCAATCAAACAGATTCAGGCAGCAGTAGAAGAGCAGCTCCTTTATTCAACAAAGTAAAATGACTACCTATGCCTATGGAGTTTGTTTGGTTGGGCAGGAGCAATATTTATATAACGTATACAATAGTTAGTTCATGTAAGAAGTCTGGCTGACAATAAGGTAAAACAGTGAAGATATTATATATATCGGAAGCTAATGCTAACACGCTAACCGCCATTTTGAACAGGGCAAATGGCAAACTACTTTTTTAAATCCAGCAGATTTGACCATTTCGTGCTCAGAAAAACCTTGTGCTATAAAGTCAGCTAAGAATTATTATTATTTTCAGCAAAGAAATAATTGTTTTTACCGTGTTTTCTTGGAAAGTCCTTAGCTTCTGTGGCCGGACGCCATTTTGAAGAGGGCAAATGGCAAACTACTTTTTTAAATCCAGCAGATTTGACCATTTCGTGCTCAGAAAAACCTTGTGCTATAAAGTCAGCTAAGAATTATTATTTTTTTCAGCAAAGAAACAATTGTTTTTACCGTGTTTTCTTGGAAAGTCCTTAGCTTCTGTGGCCGGGCGCCATTTTGAAGAGGGCAAATGGCAAACTACTTTTTTAAATCCAGCAGATTTGACCATTTCGTGCTCAGAAAAACCTTGTGCTATAAAGTCAGCTAAGAAATATATTTTTTCTCAGCAAAGAAATAATTGTTTTTACCGTGTTTTCTTGGAAAGTCCTTAACTTCTGTGGCCGGGCACCATTTTGAAGAGGGTAAATGGCGAACTACTTTTTTTAATCCAGACGCGTCGCGTAGGCCGCTGAGAAACATCCATAAATTCACCCTCCATGTTAAAAACTCTTCGTCTGACTCTTCGAAAACAAGCAATAAGGCTGCAGAGTAACACACTGGCTGCTAACTGCTTTAGAGAGAGCGCTCTCTCTAGCCAAGAGACTGAGGGGGACGCTTTTTTGTCACGGACCACATCCGGCGCTGACAGGATATGGTCTGTTAGCAGTCGTCCAGTTGATATAAGAGCCCGTAAATAAGTTTTTTCGTTTTTACTGATAGATAATTAGTTATTAGCGGTACTGCATTTTAAATAAAAATAGCGCAAATCCGCTTATGAATTATAAAAGTTAGTCAATCCGCTATAAAGCTAACAAATTGTTTAGGTCCGCTATAAGTTGATTAGCACTTTAGCGCTCCCTAGAGGTCTGGCGCCCACCTTTGCGTATGAGGCAACCTCTGATCGGACGCACAGTCCTCCAAAGCCAGCAGCTCCCGGACGTCGGCCGTCGGTTCGGTTCTGGTGGGGTCCGCTTAGCATTTAGCCTAGCCTTAGCTTAGCCCATGAGCTAATGTTGTCGCGTGGCACTTTGGAAGTGATCGCTGAGCGATCCACGGCTGCTACTCCAGTCCAGACACATCCACAAAGTTCACCGAGTGTTTCCAGCTAATTTATCCGTATGAGGCAACCTCTGATCGGACGCACGGTCCTCCAAAGCCAGCAGCTCCCGGCCGTAGATGGTCCCTTCGTCAGCATGTCCAATCCCCGCCTGCTTAGCTCTGCTTGTTGCATGGTCAGGCGGCGGCGATCTGCTCATTTTATGTCTGTCGGCTGCGCGTTGGGAGCGATCGCTAACACGCTAAAAATTGAAATAAAACATAAAAATAACAATTATACTTTATTTATAAAGCCATTTAAAACAACCACAGCTGCAACAAAGTTCTGTACACATGAAATTAAGAACATTTAAACACACAATTTTTTTTTCATATTTTATTAAATATTATAACCTCGTAAAGTCGGACCCTCGTAAGTCCAGACGCTCGTAAATCGGGGACTACATATATATATATATATATATATATATATATATATATATATACAGTGTATGTTTTTGATTTTCTACATCTAAATTATAATGTTTTGCAGTTTTGATACTTTGTTAAAAATCTGTATTTCTTTCTTATGTTTGTCTATAGTTGATTGTTTAAGGGAATTCTACCATTGATGTTGTCATCATTATTTAGTTTGTAGCAGGTCGCTCTTGTAAATGAGTCGACGAGGTTCAATGAGATTTACCTGACTAAATAAAGGTTGAATGAATATTCATTCAACCTTTATTAACCATTATTAGCCAAGCTGTTAGCGAGTTTACATTGTTGTGTAGTTGGCTCAGCTAGTTTCAGTTGGCTTGTTTCCTTCTGACTAATTAATAATATAGGATATATTATAGTAAATTATAATAGCAGTTCTCTTGAAGCAGTTCATAACCTGGAGAACAAACTTCTCCTTCTTAGCAACTACCTCATTTTCACACCTATCAGGAATGTGTCTCCACTGTGAGTTAACAAAGACCTATTGTTATGATTGATATCTGTATATACATCTAGCTTGTTCACAGCGGGAGATGCAGGTCTCATCCCACAAGCTGTGGGTGGG
>JBBPBX010068767.1:0-19036 GCA_038048925.1 Garcialebias charrua
GACTCCGCCAAGGTTGCCCTTTGTCACCGATTCTGTTTATAACTTTTATGGACAGAATTTCTAGGCGCAGCCAAGGTGTTGAGAGGATCCGTTTTGGTGGCCTTAGAATCGCTTCTCTGTTTTTTGCAGATGATGTGGTCCTATTGGCTTCATCAGCTCGTGATCTACAGCTTTCGCTGGAGCGGTTTGCAGCTGAATGTGATGCGGCCGGGATGAGGATCAGTTCCTCCAAATCCGAGGCCATGGTCTTGAGCCGGAAAAGGGTAGCGTGCCCTCTCCGGGTCGGGGAGGAGGTCCTTACCCAAGTGGAGGAGTTTAAGTATCTCGGGATCTTGTTCACGAATGAGGGAAAACTGGAGCGTGAGATCGATAGGCGGATAGGTGCAGCGTCCGCAGTGAAGCGGGCGCTGTACCGGTCTGTCGTGGTGAAGAGAGAGCTGAGTCAAAAGGCAAAGCTCTCAATTTACCGATCGATCTACGTTCCCACCCTCATCTATGGTCATGAGCTTTGGGTTATGACCGAAAGAACAAGATCTCGGATACAAGCGGCTGAAATGAGTTTTCTCCGCAGGGTGGCTGGACTCTCCCTTAGAGATAGGGTGAGAAGCTCAGTCATCCGGGAGGGACTCGGAGTAGAGCCGCTGCTTCTCCACATCGAGAGGAGCCAGTTGAGGTGGCTCGGGCATCTGGTTAGGATGCCTCCTGGACGCCTCCCTGGTGAGGTGTTCCGGGCATGTCCCACCGGGAGGAGACCCAGAGGAAGACCCAGGATACGCTGGAGGGACTATGTTTCTCGGCTGGCCTGGGAACGCCTTGGGATTCCCCCAGAGGAGCTGCTCCAAGTGGCTGGGGAGAGGGAAGTCTGGGCCTCCCTACTTAGGCTGCTACCCCCGCGACCCGACCCCGGATAAGCGGAAGAAAATGGATGGATGGATGGATGAAATGTCATAATTGTAATCTTGTAAATGAGTAAAAAGTCTCAAAATTGTAGCTCAATTAATTTTGGAGTTATAGAGCAAACTGTGTATAAAGATATTTCTGTTTCAGGATTTTTTAGGCGTGTTTTAAATGTGACCGAGTTTCGTCACGCGGTCTTCTTAAGTATAGCCGCATCCCCTGCAGCTCCAGCCGTATAAATTCGCCTCGGTGGAGCCGTTCACTCGCAAATCGCAGATAGCATCAGATAGCAATAGCATAGATATTTTGTTCATTGTTAGCTAGCTAATCAATTATGCCTCGTTCGTGCATCTTCCCTGGATGTCGCAATGGTCAGGGCACCCGCACAAATCATAACGTGTTTTTATACCGCGTGGTTTTATTTCAAGTATCTGTAATGCCAGGATAGGTCAATGGAAAAAGCACTTACCTTCTATCCCAAACCTTATTGGTTCAATTCCTGCATGGTACAACTTTTTTTTTTTTTTAATTCATTCCAGATTAAAAACACACAAGAAAACTATTTACAAAAACAGCGTAACTCTTGGAAAAAGTAGCTGCTGTTACAGCCAGAACTCAGATAAAAACAGAGCAGGTTTACTGGCTCTGCTCCTATCTGCCTCTCCACACACAGCTCAGCTGCAGGCCGCAGTACTGCGCTGAAACCACGCCCACGCGCTGACACGCCCCCAGCGTTCCAGACCAAGGGAAAATTATGTTTTTTCATTATTTTTGAGACTTAATTTTATAAGGTAAACAATGTTTTTAATCAGTCAGATTTATATGGGTGATTAATAACACATATTTATGCCGTGTGACAAACTAAAACCACACATTGAAATTTACTTTACACGGTCTTTAACATAGGTTGACTTAAAAGATGTCTACAGTAATTTTCAGACCCTGATTTTGACTTGTATTGACTGTAGGAGCTTCAGTATGTCGAAAGGAATTCCAAACTACCTTGCTTAGAAAGCTTCATTGTAAGAAAAAAAAAAAGAAGATAACCAAGGAAGTATCTGTGGACTTCCAAATATGGGTACTTTACCACAGTCGAAATGTAGGAAGTCATAAAGAAGACAGGAACATGGTGTGTTTGATAAGTTACCTCTGATTGAGCTTCGTTGATTCCAAAGTATAGCAGTCACCAGGTCTAATTCACATGTAGGTCCTGGGTACAACCCCGAGTGCAACCAACCAGGACCAATATTTTCCAGAGGTCAGTCAAGAACTATTGTTTGTTCCAGAAAGCAGTGTTGATGAGCAATTCCTTTTCCTTGTCCTCTGGCCATATTGTCAGGCAAGTTGGACAACCTTATCTCTGTCAAATCTGTCTCAATTGTTGTATTCAACTAGTCAAAGTCTTCTACACAACAAAGTGAAATTGTGAGGTAGTAAAATTGTTGATGTTGTGGTTTAAGTTTTGGAAAAATCTTTGCATTTGTACAAGAAGTGCAAACCACTAAGTGAAAGGAAACAGTACGCAACTGGCAAACTCCTGCGTTTGGAAAAACACAACCGGATGGTTGACTAAAATTGAGGAAACTGATCACCGCAAGACTTTCACAAACATGTGAAGTCACACTAAGTACACAGATGGCTTGTGCAATGAGGTTCCATGGTGTAGCGGGCATCACGTCTGCTTCACACGCAGAAGGTCCTGGATTCAAGTCCCAGTGGAACCAAAAGTTGTCCATCTCTTCTATTGTTTTAATAGAATTAGTTTTGACCAGCAGATTGTTATCATTGAACCTCATATCATACTACAAAGGAAGTTGTACCCCTTTTCCTGCTTAAATTTGTCTTGTTTAAAAAAAGAAACATTACTTAAACCTTTCCAAAAAAAACCTAATAAAATTGTGAGTTATTAATTTGTTGATGCTGCGGATTTTGGTTTTTGAAAAATCTTTGAAACTGTACGAGTGCTACTATACACAAAATAAAAAGTATCAGTCCACAGCAAGCAAACAGCTTCCTTTCGATGCATAACTGGATGAGTGTAAATAAGGAAATAATGGAATCTGCAAAACTTTTTTGCACATTAAAAGCCACATTGACGTACACAGGTGTCTGTCATTGCATGGTTCCATGGTGTAGCGGGCATCACGTCTGCTTAACACGCAGAAGGTCCTGGGTTCAAACCCCAGTGGAACCATCATTCAGTAATGGTTGTACGTTCTTCACTAACAAAAACCTGTAACAATCATTCGAGTTGCTTCATCTTACATTGTAGAAGTGACAATATTTTACTGCGGTAATCTGTTGTTTGTTGTGGAAGTTACTAAGTTGTGTATCTTTATAAAACACTATGAAGTTACATGACCTTTTCAAAGATTGTATTCAAGGTTTACTTTAAGAAAATGTTTTAACATAGGTTGACTTAAAAGATGTCTAAAGTCATTTTCAGACCCTGATTTTGACTTGTATTGACTGTAGGAGCTTCAGTATGTCGAAAGGAATTCCAAACTACCTTGCTTAGAAAGCTTCATTGTAAGAAAAAAAAAGAAGATAACCAAAAAAGTATCTGTGGACTTCCGAATATGGGTACTTTACCACAGTCGAAAAGTAGGAAGTCATAAAGAAGACAGGAACAAGGTGTGTTTGATAAGTTACCTCTGATTGAGCTTCGATGATTCCAAAGTGTAGCAGTCACCAGGTCTAATTCACATGTAGGTCCTGGGTACAACCCCAAGTGCAACCAACCAGGACTTATGTTTTCCAGAGGTCAGTCAAGAACTATTGTTTGTTCCAGAAAGCAGTGTTGACGAGCAATTCCTTTTCCTTGTCCTCTGGCCATATTGTCAGGCAAGTTGGACAACCTTATCTCTGTCAAATCTGTCTCAATTGTTGTATTCAACTAGTCAAAGTCTTCTACACAACAAAGTGAAATTGTGAGGTAGTAAAATTGTTGATGTTGTGGTTTAAGTTTTGGAAAAATCTTTGCATTTGTACAAGAAGTGCAAACCACTAAGTGAAAGGAAACAGTACGCAACTGGCAAACTCCTGCGTTTGGAAAAACACAACCGGATGGTTGACTAAAATTGAGGAAACTGATCACCGCAAGACTTTCACAAACATGTGAAGTCACACTAAGTACACAGATGGCTTGTGCAATGAGGTTCCATGGTGTAGCGGGCATCACGTCTGCTTCACACGCAGAAGGTCCTGGTTCAAGTCCCAGTGGAACCAAAAGTTGTCCATCTCTTCTATTGTTTTAATAGAATTAGTTTTGACCAGCAGATTGTTATCATTATAATAATAATAATAATAAATTCAATTTATACCGCACTTTTCATTAATTAAAATCTCAAAGTGCTACAACAATAAAACAAGTGATAAAATCAAATAAAATCAATAATGGTATTAACTAAGATTAAAAACAGAATCATGTGGAGGCAGAATAGGCCTGCTTAAAAAATAAATAAAAAAAAATAAAGCAAGTGATAAAATCAAGTAAAATCAATAATACTATCAACCAAGATCAAAGATAAAATCATGCGGGGGCAGAATAGGCTTGCTTAAAAAGAAAAGTCTTTAAACCGCTTTTAAAGTCAACCAGTGACTGTGGAGCTCTCAGGCAGTCAGGAAGGGAGTTCCATAGGCGGGGGGCAGCCACACAGAATGCCCTGTCTCCCATGGTCCTTAATTTGGTTCGTGGAATGTGAAGTAGATTACTGTTCTGTGATCGTAGAGACCGGGTGGATGAATATGGTGCAAGAATGTCCTTTAGATAGTCAGGTGAAGTTCCATGTAAGCATTGATGTGTAATGAGAGCAGTTTTGTATTGAATTCTGTAGGTGACAGGAAGCCAATGGAGGTTATGGAGAATGGGTGTAATATGTTCAAATTTACGAGCTCTCAATAAAATCCTTGCTGCACTGTTTTGAATATATTGAAGTTTCTGAAGGTTTTTGCCAGGGATTCCAATAAACAGGGAGTTGCAGTAGTCGAGCCTGGAGGAGACAAAGGCATGGACGAGTTTCTCAGCATCGGAAAAAGTCAGAGATGGGCGAAGTCTGGAGATGTTTCGAAGATGGAAGAAGCAAGTTTTAAACAGATGCTTAATGTGATTTTCAAATGTAAGATGAGAGTCCATTTTTATTCCAAGATTTGTAACAGAGGTGGAGAGGGGGATGTCTTGACCAGAGAAGGAGATTGTTGTTAAAGTTGATGTTTGTATCTGGTGAGGGGTGCCAATCATTATGGCCTCAGTCTTGGAGCAGTTTAATTGAAGAAAGTTCTGATTCATCCATGCCCTTATTTCCTCCAGGCAGGCAGAGAGGGCAGTGAGTGAAGATGGAGATGGGGATGATGAGGATGATCCAGTCCTGATGTAAAGCTGTGTGTCGTCGGCATAGCAGTGAAAAGAAATGTTGAACTGATTAATAATTTGACCTAAAGGCAGCATGTAAAGGGAAAACAGCAGGGGCCCCAGAACTGACCCTTGAGGGACACCACAGGAGACACCGACTGTCTGGGAAGTGGCATTGCCAAGACTAACGCATTCCAGCCTATCGGAGAGGAAAGATTTGAACCAGTCCAGGACAGTGTCACAGAGACCGACCTCCACATGAAGACGGTGGAGGAGGATATTATGGTCCACAGTGTCGAAGGCTGCGGTGAGGTCAAGGAGGACAAGGACGGAGGGAGAGCCAGTGTCAGCAGCCATGAGGATATCATTTGTAACTCTCAGTAATGCAGTCTCAGTACTGTGAGCTACTCTGAATCCCGACTGGAACTTCTCGTACAGAGAGTGTTGTTGTAGGTGGTCCTGCAACTGAGCAGCAACTGCTTTTTCCAGCACTTTGGACAGAAACGGGAGGTGGGAAATTGGGCGGTAATTAGAAAAAATGTCGGGATCCAAATTAGATTTTTTCAGAAGAGGCCTAATGATGGCAGTTTTTAGAGGCAGTGGAACATGACCAGATTGTAGAGACTGATTTATTATTTGTGTGATTAATGGGCTTATTGCAGAGTGATTGGATTTTATGAGAGATGAGGGGAAGGGATCCAGGGCGCAGGATGAAGGCTTCATTTTCTTTATGATGGACTCCACCTCACTCTGAACAACCTCATCAAAGCTGCTCAGGGACCCAGGATGCAGACGGGTAGATGGTAAACGAAGATCAGGGAGGTTGTGAAGCTGAGATCTGATGGTGTCAATTTTGTTTTTAAATGATGAAAGGAACAGGTCGCATTTTTGAACACATTCCTCAGAAGTTTGTTTAATGGGATTAAGTAGATGAGTTACTGTGGAGAAGAGCTGTTTAGAGTTACCAGGGCAGGTGTTGATGATGTTGGAGTAATACTTGGAGCGTGCTTCTTTAAGAGAATAGGCGTATGCTTTCTGATGTTCTTTGTATGCCTGCTTATGTACCGAGAGACCAGATGATTTTAGACGTCTCTCGATAGCACGGCCAGTTGCCTTCATCCTGCGCAGCTCACCAGTGTACCAGGGGGCTGAACGGGAGAAAGACACCAGTCTTGTCTTCAAGGGAGCATGTAGGTCCAGAAGCTCTTGGAGAGATCGGTTGTAGTAATCAACGGAGTCATTGGCAGATGAATGATTGACAGCGGTCAGGGCGTGAAGATCAGCGGACAGAACATCAGGGGAAATGTTTTTAAAGTCCCGGAACTGGATGGGTCGCTTTGGGTTTGAAGCAGGCAAAGTTGAAGGCACTTCCAGAGAGATGACACTGTGGTCCGAGACACCCAGGTCATATACAGACAAGTTATTGATGAGTACAGTGTCTGTAATCACCAAGTCCAGAGTATGCCCCCTGTTGTGCGTAGGGGCGTCCACATGTTGGGTGAGATTAAGAGAGTCCAGAAGAGACTTAAAATCTGTTGCCAACGGGGAAGAGGAATTGTCCATGTGGATATTTAAATCTCCAAGAAAAATAGTTTTCACAGGGGAGGTGCAGAAAAAGGTGAGGAGGTCATGCATCTCTGAGTTAAATGAAACATGCGGTTTGGGAGGTCTATAAATCAATATAACGTTCATCAGGAGTGGGGCTTTGAAGTTGAAGGCCAAACTTTCAAAAGAGGAAAAGTCCTGAGAAGCCAGATGTGTCAATTTTAAATTATTGCGGTAGATTACAGCCAGACCACCACCGCGGCCAGTGCTGCGGGCTCTCTGCAGATAACTGTATCCAGACGGACAGGCCTCATTTAGAGAACTGTACACATCTGGCTGATGCCAAGTCTCTGTAAGACACATGAGGTCCAAGTCCTTCTCCAGAATGTGATCGTGAATTAGGCATGATTTGTTTGATAGTGACTGCACATTGAAAAGTTCTAATTTAATACCAGTTGGTGTAGAAGCCTTTTGAACCGGTTTCAGCAGACTGAAGTCCACTCCACGTTTTCCTTGCCACTTCGTGCGCTGTGGACTACAAGGGACTACAGACGCAGCGTTCTGATGACGTCGTCGAGGTGCGACACGTCTCTTGGACGAGACACACGCGATAGACCCAACCTGCGGCTGTCCAGAGTAGATGGATATCTTTCGAGAGCTTCTGTGGATATAACGAGGTCTACGCAGAAGTCCCAGTTGTTTGATGGTGGAAACAGAGGGAGGAATGGAGCAGTTGTTAAGTCCAAGCAGCTGCGAAGCGGAATACGTCAACATCGTGCCAGCCAAGCCGGGGGAAGCTAGCACAGAGCTAGCCACTAGCAGCAGACCCGCGGCTCCGAAAGAAACAACCAAGAAGCAGAGGGATGTAACTTGGTTGAGCATATCGTGAAGAGGAGCACAGGAGAAAATCCAGGACAGTCCAGATGACACAGGAGGTTGACAGGCAGCAGGTGAGTGGAACAATAATTGCAGCTACGTAGTTCTTGAAGTAAGTTCGTGCTGGAGTTTGACAGGAGGTAGACAGCCCAAATTCCGGTTAGGAAGAGCTAGCCAAGCTGTCCGTAAAATCCTTATTAAAAAAACCACTGAACAAAACGAGTCCAGATAAATGTCCAAAAAAATGTCCAAAAAATAGCAACAGTAAAATAACTATTTAGCGTGGAGAAGCGGCGACATCACGCCAGCGTCCTCTCCAGCTGTGTGAAATGATTTATGCTGCATGCATTGAACCTCATATCATACTACAAAGGAAGTTGTACCCCTTTTCCTGCTTAAATTTGTCTTGTTTAAAAAAAGAAACATTACTTAAACCTTTCGAAAAAAAAACCTAATAAAATTGTGAGTTATTAATTTGTTGATGCTGCAGATTTTGGTTTTTGAAAAATCCTTGAAACTGTACGAGTGCTACTATACACAAAATAAAAAGTATCAGACCATAGCAAGCAAAAAGCTTCCTTTCGATGCATAACTGGATGAGTGTAAACAAGGAAATAATGGAATCTGCAAAACTTTTTTGCACATTAAAAGCCACATTGACATACACAGGTGTCTGTCATTGCATGGTTCCATGGTGTAGCGGGCATCACGTCTGCTTTACACGCAGAAGGTCCTGGGTTCAAACCCCAGTGGAACCATCATTCAGTAATGGTTGTACGTTCTTCACTAACAAAAACCTGTAACAATCATTCGAGTTGCTTCATCTTACATTGTAGAAGTGACAATATTTTACTGCGGTAATCTGTTGTTTGTTGTGGAAGTTACTAAGTTGTGTATCTTTATAAAACACTATGAAGTTACATGACCTTTTCAAAGATTGTATTCAAGGTTTACTTTAAGAAAATGTTTTAACATAGGTTGACTTAAAAGATGTCTAAAGTCATTTTCAGACCCTGATTTTGACTTGTATTGACTGTAGGAGCTTCAGTATGTCGAAAGGAATTCCAAACTACCTTGCTTAGAAAGCTTCATTGTAAGAAAAAAAAAGAAGATAACCAAAAAAGTATCTGTGGACTTCCGAATATGGGTACTTTACCACAGTCGAAAAGTAGGAAGTCATAAAGAAGACAGGAACAAGGTGTGTTTGATAAGTTACCTCTGATTGAGCTTCGATGATTCCAAAGTGTAGCAGTCACCAGGTCTAATTCACATGTAGGTCCTGGGTACAACCCCAAGTGCAACCAACCAGGACTTATGTTTTCCAGAGGTCAGTCAAGAACTATTGTTTGTTCCAGAAAGCAGTGTTGACGAGCAATTCCTTTTCCTTGTCCTCTGGCCATATTGTCAGGCAAGTTGGACAACCTTATCTCTGTCAAATCTGTCTCAATTGTTGTATTCAACTAGTCAAAGTCTTCTACACAACAAAGTGAAATTGTGAGGTAGTAAAATTGTTGATGTTGTGGTTTAAGTTTTGGAAAAATCTTTGCATTTGTACAAGAAGTGCAAACCACTAAGTGAAAGGAAACAGTATGCAACTGGCAAACTCCTGCGTTTGGAAAAACACAACCGGATGGTTGACTAAAATTGAGGAAACTGATCACCGCAAGACTTTCACAAACATGTGAAGTCACACTAAGTACACAGATGGCTTGTGCAATGAGGTTCCATGGTGTAGCGGGCATCACGTCTGCTTCACACGCAGAAGGTCCTGGATTCAAGTCCCAGTGGAACCAAAAGTTGTCCATCTCTTCTACTGTTTTAATAGAATTAGTTTTGACCAGCAGATTGTTATCATTGAACCTCATATCATACTACAAAGGAAGTTGTACCCATTTTCCTGCTTAAATTTGTATGGTTAAAAAAAGAAACATTACTTAAACCTTTCGAAAAAAAAACTAATAAAATTGTGAGTTATTAATTTGTTGATGCTGCGGATTTTGGTTTTTGAAAAATCTTTGAAACTGTACGAGTGCTACTATACACAAAATAAAAAGTGTCAATTCACAGCAAGCAAACAGCTTCCTTTCGATGCATAACTGGATGAGTGTAAATAAGGAAATAATGGAATCTGCAAAACTTTTTTGCACATTAAAAGCCACATTGACGTACACAGGTGTCTGTCATTGCATGGTTCCATGGTGTAGCGGGCATCACGTCTGCTTAACATGCAGAAGGTCTTGGGTTCAAACCGCAGTGGAACCATCATTCAGTAATGGTTGTACGTTCCTCACTAACAAAAACCTGTAACAATCATTCGAGTTGCTTCATCTTACATTGTAGAAGTGACAAAATTTTACAGCGGTAATCTGTTGTTTGTTGTGGAAGTTACTAAGTTGTGTATCTTTGCAAAACACTATGAAGTTACATGACCATTTCAAAGATTGTATTCAAGGTTTAATTTAAGAAAAATGATTTAAAGACCGTGTAAAGTGAACTTCAATATTTTCTTCAATAAACATTATAAATGCTGCATTGCCGGCAGTAAGTCAGGCTCGTTTCCGGTGAGAGTTGGACTCCGCCAAGGTTGCCCTTTGTCACCGATTCTGTTTATAACTTTTATGGACAGAATTTCTAGGCGTAGCCAAGGTGTTGAGAGGATCCGTTTTGGTGGCCTTAGAATCGCTTCTCTGTTTTTTGCAGATGATGTGGTCCTATTGGCTTCATCAGCTCGTGATCTACAGCTTTCGCTGGAGCGGTTTGCAGCTGAATGTGATGCGGCCGGGATGAGGATCAGTTCCTCCAAATCCGAGGCCATGGTCTTGAGCCGGAAAAGGGTAGCGTGCCCTCTCCGGGTCGGGGAGGAGGTCCTTACCCAAGTGGAGGAGTTTAAGTATCTCGGGATCTTGTTCACGAATGAGGGAAAACTGGAGCGTGAGATCGATAGGCGGATAGGTGCAGCGTCCGCAGTGAAGCGGGCGCTGTACCGGTCTGTCGTGGTGAAGAGAGAGCTGAGTCAAAAGGCAAAGCTCTCAATTTACCGATCGATCTACGTTCCCACCCTCATCTATGGTCATGAGCTTTGGGTTATGACCGAAAGAACAAGATCTCGGATACAAGCGGCTGAAATGAGTTTTCTCCGCAGGGTGGCTGGACTCTCCCTTAGAGATAGGGTGAGAAGCTCAGTCATCCGGGAGGGACTCGGAGTAGAGCCGCTGCTTCTCCACATCGAGAGGAGCCAGTTGAGGTGGCTCGGGCATCTGGTTAGGATGCCTCCTGGACGCCTCCCTGGTGAGGTGTTCCGGGCATGTCCCACCGGGAGGAGACCCAGAGGAAGACCCAGGATACGCTGGAGGGACTATGTTTCTCGGCTGGCCTGGGAACGCCTTGGGATTCCCCCAGAGGAGCTGCTCCAAGTGGCTGGGGAGAGGGAAGTCTGGGCCTCCCTACTTAGGCTGCTACCCCCGCGACCCGACCCCGGATAAGCGGAAGAAAATGGATGGATGGATGGATGAAATGTCATAATTGTAATCTTGTAAATGAGTAAAAAGTCTCAAAATTGTAGCTCAATTAATTTTGGAGTTATAGAGCAAACTGTGTATAAAGATATTTCTGTTTCAGGATTTTTTAGGCGTGTTTTAAATGTGACCGAGTTTCGTCACGCGGTCTTCTTAAGTATAGCCGCATCCCCTGCAGCTCCAGCCGTATAAATTCGCCTCGGTGGAGCCGTTCACTCGCAAATCGCAGATAGCATCAGATAGCAATAGCATAGATATTTTGTTCATTGTTAGCTAGCTAATCAATTATGCCTCGTTCGTGCATCTTCCCTGGATGTCGCAATGGTCAGGGCACCCGCACAAATCATAACGTGTTTTTATACCGCGTGGTTTTATTTCAAGGATCTGTAATGCCAGGATAGGTCAATGGAAAAAGCACTTACCTTCTATCCCAAACCTTATTGGTTCAATTCCTGCATGGTACAACTTTTTTTTAATTTTTTTATTCATTCCAGATTAAAAACACACAAGAAAACTATTTACAAAAACAGCGTAACTCTTGGAAAAAGTAGCTGCTGTTACAGCCAGAACTCAGATAAAAACAGAGCAGGTTTACTGGCTCTGCTCCTATCTGCCTCTCCACACACAGCTCAGCTGCAGGCCGCAGTACTGCGCTGAAACCACGCCCACGCGCTGACACGCCCCCAGCGTTCCAGACCAAGGGAAAATTATGTTTTTTCATTATTTTTGAGACTTAATTTTATAAGGTAAACAATGTTTTTAATCAGTCAGATTTATATGGGTGATTAATAACACATATTTATGCCGTGTGACAAACTAAAACCACACATTGAAATTTACTTTACACGGTCTTTAACATAGGTTGACTTAAAAGATGTCTACAGTAATTTTCAGACCCTGATTTTGACTTGTATTGACTGTAGGAGCTTCAGTATGTCGAAAGGAATTCCAAACTACCTTGCTTAGAAAGCTTCATTGTAAGAAAAAAAAAAAGAAGATAACCAAGGAAGTATCTGTGGACTTCCAAATATGGGTACTTTACCACAGTCGAAATGTAGGAAGTCATAAAGAAGACAGGAACAAGGTGTGTTTGATAAGTTACCTCTGATTGAGCTTCGTTGATTCCAAAGTGTAGCAGTCACCAGGTCTAATTCACATGTAGGTCCTGGGTACAACCCCAAGTGCAACCAACCAGGACCAATATTTTCCAGAGGTCAGTCAAGAACTATTGTTTGTTCCAGAAAGCAGTGTTGATGAGCAATTCCTTTTCCTTGTCCTCTGGCCATATTGTCAGGCAAGTTGGACAACCTTATCTCTGTCAAATCTGTCTCAATTGTTGTATTCAACTAGTCAAAGTCTTCTACACAACAAAGTGAAATTGTGAGGTAGTAAAATTGTTGATGTTGTGGTTTAAGTTTTGGAAAAATCTTTGCATTTGTACAAGAAGTGCAAACCACTAAGTGAAAGGAAACAGTACGCAACTGGCAAACTCCTGCGTTTGGAAAAACACAACCGGATGGTTGACTAAAATTGAGGAAACTGATCACCGCAAGACTTTCACAAACATGTGAAGTCACACTAAGTACACAGATGGCATGTGCAATGAGGTTCCATGGTGTAGCGGGCATCACGTCTGCTTCACACGCAGAAGGTCCTGTGTTCAAGTCCCAGTGGAACCAAAAGTTGTCCATCTCTTCTATTTTTTTAATAGAATTAGTTTTGACCAGCAGATTGTTATCATTGAACCTCATATCATACTACAAAGGAAGTTGTACCCCTTTTCCTGCTTAAATTTGTCTGGTTAAAAAAAGAAACATTACTTAAACCTTTCCAAAAAACCTAATAAAATTGTGAGTTATTAATTTGTTGATGCTGCGGATTTTGGTTTTTGAAAAATCCTTGAAACTGTACGAGTGCTACTATACACAAAATAAAAAGTATCAGACCATAGCAAGCAAAAAGCTTCCTTTCGATGCATAACTGGATGAGTGTAAACAAGGAAATAATGGAATCTGCAAAACTTTTTTGCACATTAAAAGCCACATTGACATACACAGGTGTCTGTCATTGCATGGTTCCATGGTGTAGCGGGCATCACGTCTGCTTTACACGCAGAAGGTCCTGGGTTCAAACCCCAGTGGAACCATCATTCAGTAATGGTTGTACGTTCTTCACTAACAAAAACCTGTAACAATCATTCGAGTTGCTTCATCTTACATTGTAGAAGTGACAATATTTTACTGCGGTAATCTGTTGTTTGTTGTGGAAGTTACTAAGTTGTGTATCTTTATAAAACACTATGAAGTTACATGACCTTTTCAAAGATTGTATTCAAGGTTTACTTTAAGAAAATGTTTTAACATAGGTTGACTTAAAAGATGTCTAAAGTCATTTTCAGACCCTGATTTTGACTTGTATTGACTGTAGGAGCTTCAGTATGTCGAAAGGAATTCCAAACTACCTAGCTTAGAAAGCTTCATTGTAAGAAAAAAAAAAGAAGATAACCAAAAAAGTATCTGTGGACTTCCGAATATGGGTACTTTACCACAGTCGAAAAGTAGGAAGTCATAAAGAAGACAGGAACAAGGTGTGTTTGATAAGTTACCTCTGATTGAGCTTCGATGATTCCAAAGTGTAGCAGTCACCAGGTCTAATTCACATGTAGGTCCTGGGTACAACCCCAAGTGCAACCAACCAGGACTTATGTTTTCCAGAGGTCAGTCAAGAACTATTGTTTGTTCCAGAAAGCAGTGTTGACGAGCAATTCCTTTTCCTTGTCCTCTGGCCATATTGTCAGGCAAGTTGGACAACCTTATCTCTGTCAAATCTGTCTCAATTGTTGTATTCAACTAGTCAAAGTCTTCTACACAACAAAGTGAAATTGTGAGGTAGTAAAATTGTTGATGTTGTGGTTTAAGTTTTGGAAAAATCTTTGCATTTGTACAAGAAGTGCAAACCACTAAGTGAAAGGAAACAGTACGCAACTGGCAAACTCCTGCGTTTGGAAAAACACAACCGGATGGTTGACTAAAATTGAGGAAACTGATCACCGCAAGACTTTCACAAACATGTGAAGTCACACTAAGTACACAGATGGCTTGTGCAATGAGGTTCCATGGTGTAGCGGGCATCACGTCTGCTTCACACGCAGAAGGTCCTGGATTCAAGTCCCAGTGGAACCAAAAGTTGTCCATCTCTTCTACTGTTTTAATAGAATTAGTTTTGACCAGCAGATTGTTATCATTGAACCTCATATCATACTACAAAGGAAGTTGTACCCATTTTCCTGCTTAAATTTGTATGGTTAAAAAAAGAAACATTACTTAAACCTTTCGAAAAAAAAACTAATAAAATTGTGAGTTATTAATTTGTTGATGCTGCGGATTTTGGTTTTTGAAAAATCTTTGAAACTGTACGAGTGCTACTATACACAAAATAAAAAGTGTCAATTCACAGCAAGCAAACAGCTTCCTTTCGATGCATAACTGGATGAGTGTAAATAAGGAAATAATGGAATCTGCAAAACTTTTTTGCACATTAAAAGCCACATTGACGTACACAGGTGTCTGTCATTGCATGGTTCCATGGTGTAGCGGGCATCACGTCTGCTTAACATGCAGAAGGTCTTGGGTTCAAACCGCAGTGGAACCATCATTCAGTAATGGTTGTACGTTCCTCACTAACAAAAACCTGTAACAATCATTCGAGTTGCTTCATCTTACATTGTAGAAGTGACAAAATTTTACAGCGGTAATCTGTTGTTTGTTGTGGAAGTTACTAAGTTGTGTATCTTTGCAAAACACTATGAAGTTACATGACCATTTCAAAGATTGTATTCAAGGTTTAATTTAAGAAAAATGATTTAAAGACCGTGTAAAGTGAACTTCAATATTTTCTTCAATAAACATTATAAATGCTGCATTGCCGGCAGTAAGTCAGGCTCGTTTCCGGTGAGAGTTGGACTCCGCCAAGGTTGCCCTTTGTCACCGATTCTGTTTATAACTTTTATGGACAGAATTTCTAGGCGTAGCCAAGGTGTTGAGAGGATCCGTTTTGGTGGCCTTAGAATCGCTTCTCTGTTTTTTGCAGATGATGTGGTCCTATTGGCTTCATCAGCTCGTGATCTACAGCTTTCGCTGGAGCGGTTTGCAGCTGAATGTGATGCGGCCGGGATGAGGATCAGTTCCTCCAAATCCGAGGCCATGGTCTTGAGCCGGAAAAGGGTAGCGTGCCCTCTCCGGGTCGGGGAGGAGGTCCTTCCCCAAGTGGAGGAGTTTAAGTATCTCGGGATCTTGTTCACGAATGAGGGAAAACTGGAGCGTGAGATCGATAGGCGGATAGGTGCAGCGTCCGCAGTGAAGCGGGCGCTGTACCGGTCTGTCGTGGTGAAGAGAGAGCTGAGTCAAAAGGCAAAGCTCTCAATTTACCGATCGATCTACGTTCCCACCCTCATCTATGGTCATGAGCTTTGGGTTATGACCGAAAGAACAAGATCTCGGATACAAGCGGCTGAAATGAGTTTTCTCCGCAGGGTGGCTGGACTCTCCCTTAGAGATAGGGTGAGAAGCTCAGTCATCCGGGAGGGACTCGGAGTAGAGCCGCTGCTTCTCCACATCGAGAGGAGCCAGTTGAGGTGGCTCGGGCATCTGGTTAGGATGCCTCCTGGACGCCTCCCTGGTGAGGTGTTCCGGGCATGTCCCACCGGGAGGAGACCCAGAGGAAGACCCAGGATACGCTGGAGGGACTATGTTTCTCGGCTGGCCTGGGAACGCCTTGGGATTCCCCCAGAGGAGCTGCTCCAAGTGGCTGGGGAGAGGGAAGTCTGGGCCTCCCTACTTAGGCTGCTACCCCCGCGACCCGACCCCGGATAAGCGGAAGAAAATGGATGGATGGATGGATGAAATGTCATAATTGTAATCTTGTAAATGAGTAAAAAGTCTCAAAATTGTAGCTCAATTAATTTTGGAGTTATAGAGCAAACTGTGTATAAAGATATTTCTGTTTCAGGATTTTTTAGGCGTGTTTTAAATGTGACCGAGTTTCGTCACGCGGTCTTCTTAAGTATAGCCGCATCCCCTGCAGCTCCAGCCGTATAAATTCGCCTCGGTGGAGCCGTTCACTCGCAAATCGCAGATAGCATCAGATAGCAATAGCATAGATATTTTGTTCATTGTTAGCTAGCTAATCAATTATGCCTCGTTCGTGCATCTTCCCTGGATGTCGCAATGGTCAGGGCACCCGCACAAATCATAACGTGTTTTTATACCGCGTGGTTTTATTTCAAGTATCTGTAATGCCAGGATAGGTCAATGGAAAAAGCACTTACCTTCTATCCCAAACCTTATTGGTTCAATTCCTGCATGGTACAACTTTTTTTTTTTTTTTTAATTCATTCCAGATTAAAAACACACAAGAAAACTATTTACAAAAACAGCGTAACTCTTGGAAAAAGTAGCTGCTGTTACAGCCAGAACTCAGATAAAAACAGAGCAGGTTTACTGGCTCTGCTCCTATCTGCCTCTCCACACACAGCTCAGCTGCAGGCCGCAGTACTGCGCTGAAACCACGCGCTGACACGCCCCCAGCGTTCCAGACCAAGGGAAAATTATGTTTTTTCATTATTTTTGAGACTTAATTTTATAAGGTAAACAAAGACCAGACTTAGCTTTTTTAGAGATAAGGTAAACAATGTTTTTAATCAGTCAGATTTATATGGGTGATTAATAACACATATTTATGCCGTGTGACAAACTAAAACCACACATTGAAATTTACTTTACACGGTCTTTAACATAGGTTGACTTAAAAGATGTCTACAGTAATTTTCAGACCCTGATTTTGACTTGTATTGACTGTAGGAGCTTCAGTATGTCGAAAGGAATTCCAAACTACCTTGCTTAGAAAGCTTCATTGTAAGAAAAAAAAAAAGAAGATAACCAAGGAAGTATCTGTGGACTTCCAAATATGGGTACTTTACCACAGTCGAAATGTAGGAAGTCATAAAGAAGACAGGAACATGGTGTGTTTGATAAGTTACCTCTGATTGAGCTTCGTTGATTCCAAAGTATAGCAGTCACCAGGTCTAATTCACATGTAGGTCCTGGGTACAACCCCGAGTGCAACCAACCAGGACCAATATTTTCCAGAGGTCAGTCAAGAACTATTGTTTGTTCCAGAAAGCAGTGTTGATGAGCAATTCCTTTTCCTTGTCCTCTGGCCATATTGTCAGGCAAGTTGGACAACCTTATCTCTGTCAAATCTGTCTCAATTGTTGTATTCAACTAGTCAAAGTCTTCTACACAACAAAGTGAAATTGTGAGGTAGTAAAATTGTTGATGTTGTGGTTTAAGTTTTGGAAAAATCTTTGCATTTGTACAAGAAGTGCAAACCACTAAGTGAAAGGAAACAGTACGCAACTGGCAAACTCCTGCGTTTGGAAAAACACAACCGGATGGTTGACTAAAATTGAGGAAACTGATCACCGCAAGACTTTCACAAACATGTGAAGTCACACTAATGCCCCTTTTCCACTTGGTGGCCCGGCTCGGATGTGACGTCATATTTGCGTGCCAAGCGCGCGTTGGAGAGCATTTCCACCTCACAGATGCGCGGCGCCGCGCCAAGATTCCGGACTCATCTCAGAGCAGGTCCGAGGCCGGCTGGCCCCGAACCGTGAGGAGGAGGCTGGACTGAGTTTGAGGAAGTGGCTGCCGTGAGGGAGCAAACACCGAAGGACTTTACAAGATTAACATGGTAAAAACAATTATTTGTATTAAAAATTACAGCACACATGTGAACTATTCCTTAATAATTCCACGTTGTTGTCAAAACGGCAGGATTTAAAAAAGTAGTTTCGCCACGTGCACGCGCGCGCCCGCGCGCGCACGTGAGCCGTCTTTATTTCTATAATGTAGCTAAATAAACGCTTTAAAAAATATAGTTCATAGCTGACGTTATATCAAGAGGGTGCTTGAGCTTAACAGTTCCTTAATAATTTCACGTTGTGGTCAAATCAGCTGGTTTTAACAAAGTAGGTCGACACGTGCACATCACATGCATGCGCGGGTGGGGTCGATCGGCGTTCTTTGTTTTAAATGTAGCTAAATAAAAGCTTAAAAAATATATTTCATAGCTGCTTTATACCACGAGGGTTCCTCAGGTTAACAAGTTCTTAATAATGTCACGTTGTGGTCAAATCTGGATTTAAATTGATTTGTTTTGACTAATTCCAAACCTATCACATGTGCTTCGAAAATAAATTATTAAAAAATCGAATTTTAATTCAAATAACTCCAACAGCTTACAGTATGCACATAAACATGTAGTGATTACACTCTGTTGGTTTGAAAAATATCTGCTTTGTGGTTTCTGAGATCTAAGATATGTGTTAAATACTAGTAGCTAAATAAAAGCTTAAAAAATATATTTCATAGCTGCTTTATACCACGAGGGTTCCTCAGGTTAACAAGTCCTTAATAATGTCACGTTGTGGTCAAATCTGGATTTAAATTGATTTGTTTTGACTAATTCCAAACCTATCACATGTGCTTCGAAAATAAATTATTAAAAAATCGAATTTTAATTCAAATAACTCCAACAGCTTACAGTATGCACATAAACATGTAGTGATTACACTCTGTTGGTTTGAAAAATATCTGCTTTGTGGTTTCTGAGATCTAAGATATGTGTTAAATACTAGTAGAAAAAAAAAGCTAGGTCGACACACTTATGTCTATTAAAATAAAAATATCTGCTTTGTGGTTTCTGAGATCTAAGATATGTGTTAAATACTAGTAGAAAAAAAAAGCTAGGTCGACACACTTATGTCTATTAAAAATATTCAAATTCCTTA
>JBBPBX010068768.1:0-14137 GCA_038048925.1 Garcialebias charrua
GACAGTCAACAAAACGTTGACTGTAACCATGACTTCATTGTTACGGAGTCTGAGCACCCCTCGTCAGAGAAAGGGGGGGAAAGCTCACTCACCGATGATAGTGGCTCGCCACGAACTGAACAGTCAGACCCATGTGTGTCTGCACTACCAGTACTGATAAATGAAGTTCAGACAGTCAGGGGTAGGCGTGATAAACGTCGGAGAATACCTGATAGGTTCCTGTGTAACATTATCAGAAAGGGGCCCGCTAAGAAAGCTTACCTGTCCATCACTTTGAGATTTTCATTAATGAAAAGTGCGTTATAAATTGAATTCATTATTATTATTATTATTATCACGTTGGAAGGAGTCCTCAAAAAAGAGGCCCTCTTGGATGGTGGGGCAGACATATCCATTATGTCACCCACACTGTTGGAGGAGCTACGGCTGGCCGCTAACAGTGTTGACAGGGAAATACCCCTCAATGAATGTGCTATAGTCTTGCAGGGTCTCTCGGAGACAAGTACAACCCTAACTGCTATAGCCATGGTTCACATGCAGATTGGTGAAACGACACTATACCACCCGGTACACGTGTCCACCGTTGACTCATTCCCATTTTTGGTTGGCCAAGACTTTATAAACCGCTTCGACGCGATTATAGATTATGGCGATCAGACAATGTGGACCAGAGTGAGTAAACCACTGCCGATCGATATGCCTATACAAAGTAACACTGACCGTCTAACGGCAGGTACCGCGGAAGGCAAAAGGGAATGCTCAGACGAGAGCACAATCCCTGTGGGTGAACCTTCAACTACAGGTGAGGCAGTAGAGGCCCAACAAGAGAGCCCCCTCTGCGAGCTGAAACAGTTGGCACTCACCGGACACTACCTACCACAGGTAGTCAATGGTGTTGAGATTCAAGGATCCCACACCGATGATGCTGTTCTGTCCCCTTGGACGGAGAAATCAGCGATCAGCCAAGCTTTCTTTGGAACCTTGGTTAAGAAACAGTTGGGTCTAGGAATGAACAAAAAGGCTTTCCGCTTTTCGTTAGACCCCAACGATAAACAGGTAATGACCGCTAAAGGGATCATTGACCTTAAACTAATCTGGAACCAACGAGAACTGGATCACCCGTTCCTCGTGGTCCCGAACTTACCACATGCAACCTACATAGGCTCCGACATTTTGGTAAGATTAGGTGTCCGAGTGGACATCAACAACAATGCACTGTGGTCACTAGATACAGCCACGAAGGACTCTCCTGTGTTGACCACAGAGAACCTTAAGGCTGGACAGACCATACCAGAGGTTTGCCAAGTTGCTAACAGCCATAACACTGTGGTACCACCTCAGGTTATGAACAAGCCGGTCATGATTCACATCATGAAAGGACAAGCTATTAGCACAAAACAGGCATACTTTCAACCATCTCCTATGTTTTTCAACTTAGGACTGTCCATGGAGGCCACATTCCAGGTGACCCTCGATTGTAGAACCACGACTGTTGCTGTGTGTAACACGAGCACAGAAGAGGTACTGATCCCAAAACGCACACAGCTAGGATGGTTGATCTCTACTGATTTTCATGATTTTGAACTAAGCATTCCATTTCTGGGAGGACTCCCAGAAAACTTGATCCCAGGTCAACACCCGGGGCAAGTCTTGTTCACAAAACCAACACAGGCCATAGCTCTTTTCTCCCCCACTGAGTCCGACCAGGACACTGTCCACAGGTTCGGTTTCAACAAAGGAGACAGTCTAGGCCCTCAGACTTACAGTGCACTACCTGTTGACAGGTTTTACGACACTGAAGGGGACTCACTGGAGCTCCCCACAGAACAAGAACCCCTCTCAATTACTTCACAGATTGACCAGGTGGTCGCTCAAGCCGACGCCCTGAAAACCGATGAAGACAGGGACAAACTTCGCAAAGTTCTGCTAAAATATGAAAAATCATTCTCAACTGACTCGATGGATTGTGGGTTGACCACGCTCCACACAGTGAGCATCCCAACCCCGCCTGATGCTCCACCTGCATTTGTCAGACAATACAAGATTCCTCTGGCAGCACATCAACCTATCAGGGAAATCATTAATGACCTGTTAGGAAAAGGTATCGTCCGATACTGTAACAGCACTTACTCTGCGCCTTTATGGCCGGTGTTAAAACCAAATGGTAAGTGGAGACTTACTATAGACTACAGAAAGCTAAACAAACAAGTTCCCTTATCCAGATGGCCTATGACGCAGCTCCAACAGGAATTGCCCAAGGTCACCAATGGTAAGTACTTTTCGACCCTCGACATCGCCTCTGGTTTTTGGACCATTCCTGTGCGCGACGAGGATCAATACAAACTAGCTTTCACTTTTGGTGGCCGTCAATACACCTTTACCAGGTGTCCCTTTGGCTACGCTAACTCACCTGCAGAGTTCAACATTTTCTTGAACAAAGCATGTCCAGACGCCCACGAGCGTGGGACACTGATCTACGTGGACGATGTCCTTTTGAGACAGCCAACACTGGACTCACATTTGGCTGAGATCGACCACGTTCTGAATCAGCTGACAACTGCTGGTGCTAAAATATCACTGTCAAAATGCCAATGGTGCAGAACCAAAGTGGACTACGTTGGCCTACTTGTAGGTCCTGACGGAGTACAACCACAGCTGACTCGCACCCAAGGCCTCGACAATCTCAAAGTCCCCACCAATCTCAAAGAACTACAAAGTTTTCTGGGCGTGTGTAACTACTCGAACCAATTCATCGAAAACTATGCGGACCTTGCGAAACCACTGACTGAACTCCTTAAAAAAGACGTACCATTTGTTTGGACTGACAAACAGCAACAGGCAATGGACGCTCTTATAAACAGGATCAAGTCAGCCCCTTGTTTAGTCTACCCAGACTACAACAAAGAGTTTTACTTGGAAGTGGGCTTCTCAGCTCATTGCATAAGTGCAGGTCTGTACCAGATACACGACAGAGACAAACGTGTAGTAGCCTATGCCAGCAAAACGATGGCAGGCCCCGAGTTGAGATTCTCAGACTGTGAGAAAGCTCTACTGACCACAGTGTGGGCAGTTAAACATTTCTCCAGCTACATTGGTGGACAGAAAATCATTGTGGAAACACAACACCAGCCAGTGACTTTTCTTAACAGTGAACGCATCAGAGATGGTGTGGTGACAAACTCACGTGTTGCAACGTGGCTCATGGCGCTTCAAAGTTTTAACCTAGACATACGTTATGGTCAAAACAAGAAGTCTCATCTGGGGACGGACTTGGCAATCTGCCAGAAGTGTACACAAGATGTACCAGCCACCCAGCCGCCGGTTGAGGTAAAACCCCCAGTAACCGAAGACCCGAATCACCACTTCTTTGATGACAATATCTGCAAAGATATGACAACATTGTACGTGGATGGATCTTCATTCCTCCGCGACAAAATCTGTAGGGCAGGTGTTGGAGGAGTCCTCCTCCAAGACCAAGAACAGATAACTTTCAGCTACAAATTAGGCTCTCAGACTTCTCAGTATGCTGAGATTGCAGGAATCCTAATAGCTCTCCAGATGGTAGTAGAACGCTCCATCAAGACGCTAGTCATCTGCACTGACTCTAACTATGCTCGTTTGAGTTTCGCTTGTCACCTCGCTGTGTGGAAACAGAACGGTTTCCTAACAAGCGACAGAAAAGTGGTCAAACACAAAGAGCTTTTCATAGCGTGTGATCACTTGGTGACATCACACGACTTACAGATCTACTGGAAGAAGGTTCCAGGGCATTCTAGAGTCCCAGGCGATGACAAGCACTACAATGACATTGCAGATTCCTTAGCCAAGGAAGGAGCCGACGAAGGTCCTCTATGGTCCTTCGACCCCTCCTGGTTAATCGAGACTCTGCCAACACAACCTTCAGTCAGAGTTATGGCAGTCACACGTGCACAGGCCGCAACCAGACCTGCTGACAACGCAGTCTCCGTCCGACCCGCACTGACTGACCCTGACATCGTCCAACTACAGAAGTCGGATCCTGCTATCAACTCCATGATACTGTACCTGACCGATCCGAACAAAAATAGTCCGTCTAAAGACGACCTGGATTCCGATCCAGAACTTAAGGTCCTCTATCAGCTGCGCAAACAGCTAAAACTAATCAAGGGCATCTTAACTTTCGCTCATGGACCAACGTCCTCACCTGTGTTCGTGGTTCCCCATGACCAAAGGGGGGTGATGTTAGTTCATGCCCATGATCTCCCGTCCGCAGGACACAAAGGAGATAAAGCCACGCTGACGGCATTAAAACAAATTGCCTATTGGCCTGGAATGAAAAAGGATGTCAAGGACTACATTGAAGGGTGCGTGGTCTGTGGCCAGTTTCAGCCAACCAGACCACTTCACAGAGCACCACTGCAAAGCAGAGGCATTGCATTCCCATGGTCTGACCTCCAGATCGACTGGGTTGGACCACTCACTAAGAGCTCTAGAGGAAATAAATATTTTCTCACGGTAACCTGTGCATTCACCAAATGGGTAGAATGCCTACCAGCTCCTAACGACACAGCACAAACTACTGCTATGTTGTTAATGAATCATATATTCTCAAGGTTTGGACTTCCCCTTAGGGTGAACTCAGACCAAGGTACACACTTCACAGGTGAAGTGATGAAAGAACTGTGGAAGACGCTAGGCGTCAAGGCCAACTTTCATGTCGGCTACCACCCACAGGCTTCAGGCCAAGTAGAGAGAGCAAACAGAACTGTGGTGAGTATTTTGAAGAAATACGTGGCCGCAAATCACAAGGACTGGGATGTGAAACTCCCTCTGGTCCTCATGGCCATAAGAGCCACTCCACACACATCAACTGGCATCTCTCCCTTCGAGATGATGACCGGTCGACAAATGACTCTCCCTCTACACCTGTTGTACCAACCAGGTGACGCCGTCATGGCGACAGCCTACACTACACAACAATACATGAAAGATTTGAATGTACACCTCAGAAACACTTTTGCTTTCGCCCAGAAAAACCTGGAAAGGTCCGCTGAAGGACGCAAGGCGTACTATGATCAGAAGGCCTCTCACAATGAACTCCAAGTGGGAGACAGAGTCTGGTACTATACGTTCGCCCCAACAACCGGGAAAGGAGAGTCCGGGACCGGAACTCTCGCCCGCAAACTAATGCCCAGGTGGACTGGACCTCATCTGATAACAGACAAAGTGTCCTCAGTCGTCTACGAAATCAAAATCAGCAAAGGCCGCAAAGAGCCAATTGCTAAATGGGTACATCGAAATCAGATCAAACCTTACAAGGCGTTCAATGACTCCACTAAAGACAAAGATCTCACAAACTCACCGACTTCATGGGATAATAAGGTCGTACAAACACAAGTTAGTAAATAAACTAATCAGGTTTAAACTACCATATTTCCCACCCTATAAGTCGCATTGTCTAACTTGAACTTAGAAACGCTAAGTCTAAAACCCACAACAAAAAACTAACCTTAACAACCGTTTAAATCCACGAGATTTAATTTGACCTCGGTCATAAAGTTGAGACCTGTTTTGCTTGTGTGTTGCACTTTGGAATCTGACGACAAGAGTGTGTCGAAGCAGTGAAACGTTGTTTCCTTGTTGTTTAGTCATTACTGTTGTCATTAGTTGAGATACTGTTTGGTTCTGAACACTCCCAGCCAAAAAGGTTTTGTATTAACATTGGTTAATGAATGATATGGATTTAACTATGCCAACATGCAGTTCGTTTTGTTAAATCTCAATCGTCGAAGAGTCGATGTAGTTTAAAGCTACTCGAGGTACCATAAACTACACTGGTCTCACAATTTCTAAATTGAACCGATTCGATCGTTTCTATTTTAGATTACCTATTCATTTTGATGAGTCTCGCCATAGACTTCAAAATTTATTAGGAATACCAAATCCTACGTCGTTCGTCTAAAAGACAACAGACATTTAGATCAAACTATATTTCATTTTTATTTTAGTTTAACCTAAACTAAGTAATGAATGGAGGAATAGTTTGGAATTAGAGGCCTTCGTTACAGAAGCCCTCCAAAATTGTATAGGTACAAATCCCTATATCTAATTTTACAGAATTGATCCACCCCTTAATTGGTAATTGTAGCTGATCTAAACCATGATAGCTTACATACCAGGTGCAATTAATCTGTTCTGTTTTTAAGTTTACAGTTTTTCGTTTGCTATTAGAGATATACCATACCATTATTTGTAGAGCACTTTGTACAGGAACAAGTCCACACCAAAGTGCTGGTGTAGAGGTGTGTTGGAACAATTAAACTTTTTGTCTTGGGTTAGATTTAAATAAGATCTTAACTCGAGTCGTTCAACTAGATGCGATTTAAGGGGACTTCAGAACGTGGCCTGGCTGTTCAAGCAAGCGCAGACATAATTGGTCCATTTTATAGTGCCTTAGTCACAGACTGGTTTTATTTTTGTTAAAACATCTCCATTTACAAAAAATATTTGCAACACAAAATAAAAAAAATACAATCAAACTTCACCTAAATTAAAAAGGTCCCAGAGGGGCCAAAAAAGCAAGGCCAAAAAGAAGATGCGCATGAGGGGATCAGACTGGCATGTTTCAGATCGACATTAGGTTATTTTCTAGTTTACCTCCAATTACATTATTTTCCAGAGACTTAAACATCAAGATGTGTACTTTTCTTAAAGGGGACCACACATTCAAAATTCACTTTTTAATGTTTTTTTACTCAACTTTGGGTATTTACTTCATAAAAAAACAGTCCAAAGGCCAAAAAAATGCACCCAGTGGTTTATTTACTCTAAGTAGATTTATTTTACTGTGATAAAAACGGCTCGTTTTTGAAATAAACTGGAAGTCAATCGCGCTTGTGACGTCACAGGCGCGAGGACAACCCACCCCAACATGAGTCCAGCCCCTCACCTAGCAACCCCTGGTTAGGCTCAACCCATTTCTGTATTAAACACATGACTGTTGTTTTTCATGATTTCATCTCATCTTTTGTTTATATGTTATTAATTTCATGTGTACAGCACTTTGTTGCAGCTGTGGTTTTTTAAATGGCTTTATAAATAAAGTATAATTGTTATTTTTATGTTTTAGTTCAATTTTTAGTGTATTTGCGATCGCTCCAAACGCGCAGCCGGCAAAAATTAAACGAGCAGACCCCCGACGTAGGGACCGGCGTCAACGAGCCCCTCTTCTGGCGCGATGGAGCGGAGCTTCAACTGTGCAGCCTCGCAGCAGCCTGGCAGAAGCCTCGCAACAGCGAGGACCTTCTCTTTACCGATTAATTTACGGGAGACACTTGGTGAACTTTGTGTGTCTTGACTGGAACAGCGATAACTCTCAAAGTCTCCGCGTGCAACGAGCGGAGCTGGCGAAAACCGGAAGAGGAACAAGCTAACATTAGCATCGGATTCGGGTGGTCTCATGCTAAAAGGAGCAGCAAACTGCGGCGCGCTCAGACGGGTTTCGGTAAGTTATCTTAAGCTAACACTAACAGTAAGTCAAATGAGTAATAAAAAACGAGCTAATTTTAAAACAACAACACATTACAGATACTGGCTGTGCAGAGGGCGTAAACAGATCGTTGAAGGGCGTGGACTTCAGAACTTCTATCAGAAACCGGTCGTTCAAAACGAAAGTTAAAACTGGCAGAATTAAAAAGGGTATAATTAATTATCTAAGAATTATTTTGTGTATTAAAATGAATTAATATTGTCAAGATAGCACACAGACATAACATAAAATTTTTAAATACTTACATGTGGTCCCCTTTAAAGACTGAATCTTTAATGGGGTGTTACCGGTATATAATTTTTTTTTCCATAACTGGCTGCAACAATTTAATACATGTTGTGACGGAACAGTCTTGAGTTAATGTCCAGTTCAAATGCAAGATGTTTATTCCATGTTCTGCAACAAGAATGAATGGCAGAACTTGTAGCAACAGAGCTTGATCAAACTTGAGCAATGACTTTTCCCAGTTTGGCATGTCCTTGTGGAAGATTGAGCCAATCTGAATAAAATTACACATTAGTTCCATGTCATTTCTTCCCGACTTGCTCTTCATCTGAAAGCAAGCCAGGTAACTTTTCGTACAGATTCTCGTTCAGCTTTGCGTCGATGTCCGTCTCCTCCCTCAGGACGCACCACAGGATGAGGGCTGAACCGAGCAGCATGATGGGGGCAACTTTCCACCAGGGCCGCTCGTACTGGCTTCCCATGGACTGTTGAACCTTCCAGGTTCTGGGACTGGCCTTACTGGTGGAGAACTTGATGGGCTCCTCGTTTACTGTCTCTTCCCATGGACTGTTGAACCTTCCAGGTTCTGGGACTGGCCTTACTGGTGGAGAACTTGATGGGCTCCTCGTTTACTGTCTCTTCATCTGTGGGGGGCTTGGACTTAGACATCAGAGGGCTCAGAAGAACCACAGGCCGCACACTGCTCACAAAACAGAGTGCAAATCACTTTAGGTAAGTAACTACAGTACACCTTTCTTCAAAAATGCTTTAAGTAAAAGAAAAAAAATTGTGAAGAGCAACCTTCAATCTGAATTATGTTAACCATTAATACAATTCAGATAAAACGCACAGGAGACAAATGTTGCTCCACATGACAGACCATCTTCTCAGACTGGTCCTTCTGCCTGTAGTGTCATTGAAGTCTCACCTGACGGTCGTTGATGTGTTTTTAATAAACCTGCCCTGGAGGAGAGTTGCACTTCTGAGCTCGCTGAACACTCTTCCTGTTGTTTTCAACATCTCGGACGAGTTGTGATGTTAGTTTACGCAACAACTTCATCTGTTTCTGAACCAAGCGTTTTAGGTCATGTAACGTTCATCATTGTGCATCTTCGAAATCCTTCCGATGCATCTACAAGACTGTGTATTTGGGCCGTTCCGATAAACTGAAGAAACAGCTTGGTTTTAAATTCTCATTATTATTATTATTATTTATATTAATATTAGTAATGTCATGATTGAGATGTAAAATCGAATTACAGTATTTGGAAGTGTAGTACTGTACAGTATTGTAATTTTTTAATTCACCGGATATGACGTCACTCAACGAAGCCATCCACCAATCACAAAGCACGCAAAGACAGCTGTCCAATCACATTACACCTGAGCGACTCGACTTCCTGGTTGATCCCACGCGCATTGCTTTACTTTTCTTACACGTTTTCGTCTCATTTCAGGTTGGTCTGTGAATTTTCACATAATATAGTTATAAAGTTGCGTTTTGTATGTTGTGTTTTAGTAGTAAACCTGTTGTTTTGTGTGGAAGTTTTATACGTAGAGGAACAACTGTACTCGTTCGCCAGAAAATTTACAGAACGTGATTTGTTAGTCTTAGGCTAATGCTTTATAACATAACTGACACTGCGAGAGACACTTGTTTTCTGTTCGTTTTAACATCATGGCATGTAGCATTGTTCAGTAGCATATTATTTTTGTGTTCGTAGAATTATCTCATGATGGCAAAGGACAAGTCTTTGAAACCAAAGTCTAAAAAGAACAAGTTGACCTCAAATGACATTCAGGATGCAGAAGAACAAGTGGAGACAAAAATAAAAAGGAAAAGGAAACATGTGGAAGCTGAGGTGAGCAATACAGTTTTTTTTCTTTGGGCTCATATGATTTTCCCTAAAATAATTATGTTTCCTGAAATACTTGTTTACAAAATAAGCAATCTTTTTATTTTGTTCAGGAGGCTCTGGTACATATTCATCCAGTTACAAACTCTCCAAATGATATAAAGTGCAAAAAGGACAAGAAGTGCAAGAAGATAAAGATGAGTGAAGAACCCCACACAAAGCAAACTGAGGTGAGAATATGAGCTGCTGAAAGTTGTTAAAATGTTATTGTTGTCATTTGTGAGCACTGGCTGGCGTCAGTGTTATGAACACAAATACAGGCGTCAACGTACATAACTGTTATTAATAATCCAGTTTTCCCACAAGCTGCTGTTCATTGAGTCTTTATAACACTAGTATTCTGAAAACAGTTTTTACAGCAGTTGGGGTTTCATTCGGTCCATTTCATTTCTTGTCGTTTGTTTTATAATGTTATGTTGGAGCTCATGAGAGCTTAAATGTGAGGAGCATTGGGGTGTGTTGGTGCAGTTAGTTCATAAACGGGTTTTCCTGACGCAGACCTGTGCAGTTTGGACCATCTGCTCTTGTCCTGGAGGAATATTTTGAGTTTTTTCTGAAATGCCTCCCCGAGGAAGCCGTAGATGAGCGGGTTCAGGCAGCTGTTGGAGAAGGCTGCCAGTCTGACAGCGTGTCCTGTCAGGGGGTGGTCCTGCCACAGTGAGCCGCTGTCCGAGTCGCCCCTCAAGAGGTGAACGCTAACGAAAACATTTTCTGGAAGCCAGCAGAGAAAGAAGACCAACACAGCAGCTGAGATCATTCGCAGGGCCTTCTGCCGGTGAGGCCTCTGCCGCGGGCCGTTCTGCTCCCTCTGACTGCATCGGAGCACCTGCGCTATTTTCCAATAGCACAGGCCGAGGACGCAGAGCGGCAGCAAGAACCCCAGCGTCACCTCCAGCCACTGAATCTGTGTCACGGTGGCAAAGCAGAAGTGCACTTCCCCCGCATGCTGCACTTGAGCTACAGCCAAAGGCAGCAGCGTGAGCGACCACGACAACACCCAGATGAGGCAGCAGCTGAGGCGTGCGTGGGACATGCTGCGGCCGATGAAGTTGGTGAGCGCCACGAAACGATCGAAGCTCATCCAGGTCAGGAAGAAGACGCTGCTGTACATGTTGACCTGCTGGAACAGGTTCATGAAGGTGCAGAGGCCGGCGTTGTTGTTGTAGTAGCCCTGCTTCAGGTTGAACACCTCGATCAGAGAGTCGGCCACCAGGAACAGATCGGCCACAGCCAGGTTCACAAAGTACAGGTCAGGGGCGGTCAGTCGGCCCTCTTGGTCCAGGTTGACCCCCACGATGAGGGTGTTCCCAACAAGGCCGACAGGAAACAGGATTATAGTGTAGAGCCCAGAGAGGAAGAGGCTGATGAAGTAATGCTGAGCGTTCTGGGGGTTCTGCAGAACACCAGAGGTGAACACTTGTGTGTCGTTTAGTTGCACCGTGACGTTTCTGTAAGCTGTAATTCTGTAGTCGACACACATGGTTGTGTCCATAATACACTTTCCTGCTGCACTTCAGAGAGTTTCTGCTACCTATACATAGTTTGTAGTTTCCTCAAGAGTTAAGTCCTTCTGCAGTCTGTGGTGATTTTATTTTCCTTTTCTGGATAGACCGAGGAACTGGTGTTGCTGTGGAACAAAAGTGAGGTAAATTAGCAACTTCAGGCTTAGATTGAACACAGAACAAAGCTTAATAAAGTTTGATTAAAATCAAAATGCATTTACAACAAATCATTTACAATCGCAGAGAAAGAAAATCCACTTTTTGAAAGACAAATCAGTCTCAAAAGTAGTCGCACAAGTGAGATTTCTATTAGTACATTAAAATCCACAAGTTTTAGAATAGAGTACTACAAGATTCACAGTTTTTCAAATGTACAGTATTTTCTGGTGTATAGGTTGCACCTGTGTATAGGTCGCACTGTCCAATTATCCCCAATAGATTGGAAAAATCCCTAGATAGGTCGCACTGGTGTATAGGTCGCACCTACGTTTAGCTCTGCTGCAAATGTCTGCCACAGGAGCGCACAGCAAGGCTTTTAAGAAGATTAACACTTAAAAACAATTATTTGTTTGATAAAAATTATAGCAAATATGTGTCTGAGCTGAACTTTTCCTTAATAAATGAACGTAATTGTGAAATGAGCTGGATTTAAAAATTTGTTTCACCGAAAGTGATAACAAGCCATACCGTATATAGGTCGCACCTGAGTATAGGTTGCAGGCCTTGGAAAAAACCCATAAAAAGGTGCGACCTACACCGGAAAATACAGTAGATGTTTGGCCCAGAGTACTCAGAGAAAACATGCAAACTCTACCCAAAATGGCTTCCCAGCTGGGATTCAATCCGGCCGCCTTCTCGCTAAGAGGCGGTAGTTCTACCAACTGCGACACCGTGCTGAAGTTTGAATTTTATTTTTTTATTTTTTTGGTCAGTCATTTCAGAAGGTAAACCTCGTATATTGCATAGATTCATGAATTTTGGTTTGTCAGTATTTGTAAGCCATAATCATCAAAATAACCAGAAGTAAAGGCTGGAAATGTTTCACTCTGTGTTTAGTGTAATGTGAGTTTACCGGTAACTTTCTGAAGTGATTGACAAAAATGTTTACTTTTCACAATATTATACCTGTGTATAATAATATAATATAAATACAATATTCCTGAAAAACTTTCCAGATGAAGAATAACCTGCTTGTTTTAGGTTGTCTACCGGTATTTTAACCATACAGTTCCCTTAATTAACGTATTTGGAATCCAGTACGTTAATGTAAGCATGTGTGTTTTAATATAGAGCAAAGGTTCCCAACACTGGTCCTTGAGGAACACCATTCTACGTGTTTTAGTTGTTTCCCTGCTTTGACACACCTGATTTAAATGAATGGGTGATTAACATGCTTCTGCAGAACTTGAGGAAGTAATTAAATCACTGAATCAGGTGTGTCGGCGCAGGAAACAACTAAAACATGCAGGATGGTGTTCCTCAAGGACCAGTGTTGGGAACCTCCTGAGGTTATGAGCTAGGGCTGGGCGATATATTGATATTTTTAAAGTATCTATATAATTTAATTCACAATATAAAATGAGACAATATTGATATAAAACTGTGTAGTCTTATACTCTTAGATATGTAGATATCTTTTATTGACTCACAGTGGGAGAGCGCTGTAAATTTCTGATCGGTGTTCAAATGACTGGGTAGCTGCCACAAAGCAGAGGTTCTTTGGTGTTCGCCAGGAAATTAACTGTAGGCGCCTGTAGACAAATATCCAGTTTAGGGTAATTTATTTGCTGTGTTTTTCTGGTATTTAGACACAGCAGTAAACCAGTAAAGCACCAACAAGCTTGAACAACAAGGACCTGTCCATGTCCAGAGGGAAAAAGAAAAACTCAAATTGAGCGCTGCACTTTCAGAATCAGAGCTTTGTTAAAAAGGTTATTAAAGGTTGAATGAATATACAGTACTTCATTAGAATCAGACTTCAGATTTATTAATAAATCAGGGTGCTGTAAAACAGGGTGAAATACTAAAAACAAGAACATATTTGCTTTGATTTTTTTATGGACATTATAAAATGTCTTGAAACTAATATATGTAAATAGTTAATTTTTTAGACATTTATTTTGTACAGTTACAGCTGTTAATAAATGTGCCTGTGTGACAACTGGGACAAAGCTTTGACTCTGAAAAATATTTTTCTTATTACTTTATGGAAAGAAAAAATAACGAGATATATATCGTATATGGCGATTTATCTTAAAAATATTGAGATATTAATTTAGGTCTATATAGCCCAGCCCTATTATGAGCTACTGTGCCAAATTAGAAAACAGTCTTTTCTCAAAAACAGTCATTCTGGTAAGGCTCAGATGTCCCAGCCTTCAACGCAGCATTACCTTTGAGAATCTGGAGCAGTAATAATCTTTCAAAAGTCAAATTCACAGTCAAGCTGATCTGTCTGCTCATGTTGACTGATTTTTCCACCGCAGGTGTATTTGTGCACATGTATTTGACATGCATATATGTGTCCTATGTGTGTGAGTGTGACACGTACCGGTATGTATGTGCAGAATATTCCCACTTGTGCAAATATAAATGTATACTGTACATTTGAAAAACTGTTCATGCATTTGTAAAACTTGTTTATGGCTCTTATTGTACGCAAACAAATCTTCTACCCTTGTGTGATTGCTTTTGAGACTGATTTATTTTATAACCCTTCTTCAGTTCAAGATTCAGGACATCATAAAGATGCTCGGGTTCTGAAAAATTCAAATATAATCTCCAGTTCCATCATGTCATTATTTATTAAACAAAGCCAAAATGGTATAGCTGTGCAAGAAACCCGTTAGTGGTGGAGGGCTAATGATCTGAGCTTGGTTGGAGCCACATGAGTCTACCATGAATTTATTTGTGAACCAAAATATTGTAGAACATCTTCTAGAGTCAAATGTCTGATCGATGAAGCT
>JBBPBX010068769.1:0-19035 GCA_038048925.1 Garcialebias charrua
CGAAAAAAAAAAATGGCGTCAATAAGAAGAAGAGAGGAAGAGATTGTTTGCCTGTTATTGTTATTAAAAAAACGTAAAAGAAGAAGAAGGTGGTACGTGAGGCCATTAAACGAGACCAGGGATGAAGAAGGAGAATTTAATACTTTGGTTATGGACATGCAGCAAATGATGGACAGCGAGAAGCATTTCCAGTATTTTAGAATGAATTACAGCAAGTTCGATGAGCTAGTTGGGCGGTTAGCACCGTTTCTCCTCCATCAGGGCAGCCACCGCTCTCCTGTCCTCGCTGCACAAAGAGTGGCAGTCACGCTGCGCATCTTGGCGACTGGTTGCTCTGAACAGAGTGTCGCTGCCAGCTACCGCCTGGGCACATCAACTGTGTCAAGAATAATGTCCGAGGTGAGTCGTGGAGTAAATAAAATGAAGCTGTGAACTGTATACAGTAGATGTGTATTGTTGAAGTCAGCTGCGGATGAACTACAGTAGTTGTTTATGTAGATATAAATGTATATAAATATTCATTATATACAGTATATACATATATGTATGTAATACATTAAAAAATATATATATGTAAATGTGTGTATTAATACATATATACTGAATATGTGTGTTTATCTAAGAATATATATATATATATGTTTATGAAAAAAAATATGTAGAATATATATTTATACTATACTTAATAATACTTCATAATATACTTATATTTGTACTTCAGGTATGTAAAGCCATTTGGACAGCTCTTCAGCCGGACTTCGTAGCCTTCCCCTCTGGCCATGAGTGGACAGCGATTGCACGTGATTTCTGGCAAATCTGGGATTTTCCTAACCTTTTAGGTTGGTTCGTTTGTCTTTATGTTAGCAGTTTGTGTACTTTTGTTGATTAATGTCCATATTAGAACTATAAATACCTAAAAACAATGAAAATATTGTTTGTTATCAGGAGCTGTGGATGGTAAACATGTCAGGATTCGTTGCCCTCCATCATCTGGGAGTGACTACTTTAATTACAAAGGGACCCACTCTCTCGTCCTCCTGGCTGCGTGTGACGCACATTACCGCTTCACGATGGTGGATGTGGGAGCATATGGACGTCAGAGTGATGGCGGCGTCTTCCAGGAGAGTGTGTTTGGGCAACAGCTGATGAAAAGTACCCTGGCTATTCCACCACCTGCTGTACTACCTGGGACCACTGTGGAGAGTCCGCATGTGTTTGTGGGGGATGCAGCGTTTCCACTCCATCAAAATCTTATGCGTCCATATCCTGGTAAGATTATTAATCAATGATGCAGTTGTTTTGGTGGGATACAGCTGTATTCACCTTTTGGGAACGAGTAATATTACTACTTCTATTATAATTGCTGTTATGACTAGAAATCTATTGTGAAACGTGCTCTGCGACAACTTCCTTTTGAACAGGTGAAAAATAAATAAACCAAATTGCATTTATTAATAATTTTGATATTCTTTCATGCACAGGCTCAAATCTGGAGGAAGCGCAGCAGGTGTACAACTACCGCCACTGCAGGGCTCGGAGAACAATCGAGAACGCTTTTGGCATCTTGTCATCCAGATGGAGGGTGTTCGGCCGCGCCATGGAATATAACCCAGCCAAAACTGTCCATGTGGTGAAAGCATGTGTTGCTTTACACAACTGGCTGGCCTACAATGACGATTCCAGGCAGTACATACCCACAAACTACGTGGACACTGACACATCGACAGGAGACATCGTACCAGGTAATCATGCACAAAGTCACACACCGGAACATTTATTTTCTTCCGTAGCTCATCTAAAGAGTAGAATACAACCCACCCACTCTAATTATTTCTTTACTTGTTTATCATCCGTATAGGAGAATGGAGGCAGGTTGCAGGAAACGATCTGGAGACTCCATTAAGAAGAACTGCCGCCACAAGGAGTGCTGGAAGAACTGCGTATGCAGTGAGGAACAACCTGCGTGACTTCTTCTCATCACCAGATGGTTCAGTGCCCTGGCAACAGGCCACAATAACAAGAGGAAGGTTGAATGTGTGATTGCCTATCAATAAATTGATAACAACACTCATCTGTTCGTCATTTTCTTTGAAGAACAATGAGCTTTTGTATCAAAGTAAATAACTTTTAGATGTAAAAAAAAAGATACATATGGGGAAGTTTTTTTTATCTACAGCTTAATTGCAGTAATACAGTCCTGAGTTTTTTGCATAGTGGTATAACAGTGAAACTAGTATATCTATGAAAATAAGGTGAAAGCACTGGCATTGACATTTTAACAGTCTTTAATAACACTAAACAAAACTTCTAAAAAACAACAGTTCTATAAAATCAACATCTTTGAAATACAACTCCTGTAAATTGAACACTTGTAAAAAAACTACACTCCTACAAAATGAACATTAAAAAAAAAAACAATTCTATAAAATTAACATTTACTACTGTAAAATGAACACTTGTAAACAAACTACACTCCTACAAAATGAACATTTAAAAAAACAACAGTTCTATAAAATCAACATCTTTGAAATACAACTCCTGTAAATTGAACACTTGTAAAAAAACTACACTCCTACAAAATGAACATTTAAAAAAAAAACAATTCTATAAAATTAACATTTACTACTGTAAAATGAACACTTGTAAACAAACTACACTCCTACAAAATGAACATTTAAAAAAAAAAACAATTCTATAAAATTCACATTTACTACTGGTAAATGAACACTTGTAAACAAACTACACTAATACAAAATGCACTCTTCTACAAAAAGGACCACGTCTAAAAAAACAAATCTTCAAAATGAACACTTCTAAAAAACAACAACTTCTAAATAATAACTTCTAATAAAACATTACAGTGGCTGCAGATGCAGGGTGTACGTCGGCTCTAATAAAAAATTACAGTGGCTGCAGATGCAGGGTGTACGTCGGCTCTAATAAAACATTACAGTGGCTGCAGATGCAGGGTGTACGTCGGCTCATTTGTTAATTGTTGCTCGTTTGTCAAAGGTTGCTGATTTACATATCGTTGCTTAAAGTTAAAAATCAATTGGTGAATGTTTAAGCGAAGTTCGTCTCTGTCTGCTTCTGGAATGGTTCTCATCATGTCAGCAATTACCACGCCGAAATGTGTCTCTGCGTCTTCCACTTGCTTTTCCTGATCGATTGCTTGGAGGCGGTTCGCCAATGCAGCGGTCTCTGTGTCCAACGTAGCAGCCCATCCCCTCTTCCTTCCCTGCTTCGCTGGTGGTGCGCTGGTGTGAGGTGCAGCGGACCGTCTTGGGGCAGGTGACTGTCTGGGGGCAGGTGACTGTCTGGGGGCAGGTGACTGTCTGGGGGCAGGTGACTGTCTGGGGGCAGGTGACTGCCATGGGGCAGCTGACTGTCTTGGGGCAGCTGACTGTCTTGGGGCAGGTGGTTCATCAGGAAAGTCAGGGGCAGGTGGTGCAGTAAACTCACTGGAGCATGCAGGTTCAGTTGGAGCCAGTGCATTATTGCTGGAGGAACTTGAAGTGGAGGGGAGTTCAGAGGAAAAATGTGATGAGCTGTTTTGGTTTGAGCTGTTGTTCATGGTGCTGACAGGAGAAGGAACGTCACAGGCTGGAGAAGGAACACCACTGGAGCCATAGCTGATTTCCTATCAAGTACACAATGCAGAGCGATTGAATGTTGATGAAAAAAAATCTTTAATACAAATTATTTAAGAAGTGTACGATTAATAATTCAATTTTATTTTTTTTAATGAAGTGTGACGATTTTTGGATAATTAATTACATTATTAATTAGCTTATAAATAGAAAATACTTACTGCAGGCACATTGGTCTCTGTGTCTTTGGTTTTGATGAAACTGTTCAGCCAGGACAGTATCTTTAAGATCGGTGGGACACCTGGACCGGCCCCATCGCCACTTCTGCCCTTGTGGTTTTTCCTTGCCCGCACGAATCTGTCCCTCATGTATTTCCACCTGGTTTTGCAAAAGTCGACGTCCTTTCCCACGGTCGCAGCCACTTCGTTCCATGCATTCCGGGTCATTTGTACATCTTTGTACTCTCGTAAGGAGGTATCATACAAATTCCTGTGTCTCCTCACCTCTTCACAGACCATCTCATCCATTTTACTTCATGCGGGAACTGGAGTGTGTCTCACCAACAACAGTCCGATGTGAACACATTTCCGGCCACAACGTTCTGTACCGTTTATTGGTGACACCGTGCATCGCGTATCGCGCACGCGGATCGCGTATGCGTAGTAAAAAAATACCTTTGCGCGTACTTGCCCTGAGGGGCTACGCGGGGCTACGCTGCGTATGGGGCGTACGTACGCTGCGTATTGGCGTATCGTGAGGACGCTCGAGTGTATCTCGCCCTTTAAAGTTAGGCCACAGAAATAATGCAACTCTCTGCAAGTCGTGGATAATAATTTTGCGCTCCAGCACTTCTGCATGTCTGCGGCGCAGAAACACCTGCTGCGGAGAGTCTGTGTGAGGACTGGCAGTGTTGCTTCAGTTTCTCATTCCAGAGACAAACCAGGTTGGTGGGATATTTGTCACCCTCCAGTTCTCTCTGTGCACGGTAAAATGGTTCGAGAAATGTCACTAAAAAGTCCAGCATGTCGGGGGAGACGCTGTCAGGCGCGCGCTGCGCGCCTGCTCTCTGGCTGAGTTGCCAATTTAGTGGCTGCGCTCAGTGCGCTGCGGTTTTCACCATCTAAATTCACTCTATTAATTATTTCCTCATCAATAAACTTACTGCCTTATATTCTTTACAAGCAGATTAAAACAATTTTATATTGTGTGCATTTTTATTTAGTTTTGTTTGTGCTGTATGATTAAAAAAACCACATCAAAGCCCGAGCCCGACCCGCGGCCCGCCAATCAAACGCAAAAATATGGCCCGAGCCCGACCCGAAGTCGGGTAGGGCTCGGGTAGGGTCGGGCTCGGGCAAAGAAACGACACCTCTGATGTGAACCTCCTTGAGAAAAGCTTTGGACGGGGACCGGTTACTGGGATCAGAAACACATGGTATTAACAAAATCACACAAGCAGGAGGAAAATTATCTGATTTGCCATATGCGGCATGTCTAGCGGTGCCAAGTAATACTGCGATGGACAAAAACAGCTGGCCTCATATCAAAAGTGCCAAACACACTCTCACATATACAGAGACACACAGCTGCACACACACAGTTATACGTGGAGTGACGTGCTTTGGTAGACAAATCCAGGTCATTTCAAACACGAATGTGTGTGTTTATATAAGAGCAAACATTATGGGTTTTAAAAACATTTGTAAGTAAATGTTTCATTCATAAGTGTCTGTCTGTGCATGATAAAACTTTCAAGTAGCAAGGTGGACAATAACATAACTACCAAGGCCTCGAAGTCGACGTCATGAATCTTTGTTCGAGCAGCTGGACACAAACAGAACAACTCTACAACTGCATTGAAAATCTTATAAACAAGCTTTAAAATAACTGGATTAAAAGGCTAACTCATTTCATGAATGTAGAGATAAAATTACTCTAAACATGACTAAATGTTTTATATTGTGGGAGGAAACTGGAGTACCCGGAGAAAACCCATGCAAGCACGAGATGAACATGCAAACTCCAGACAGAAAGACTCCATGTCCAACCAGGGATTGAACCCAGGACCTTCTTGCTGTGAGGCAACAGTGGTAACCACTGATCCATCGTACTTTTAACTTCTGTGTTACAAAGTAGATTATTTATTATTCATCTTCCTTGCTATGTTAAATAAAGTTCCCTTATATTCTGGTCTCTCGGTGCAACATACTTGCTATGGGAATTGCGCCCCCGCACGATTACCTGAAGGAATATACTCACGCCTTTACGGCAGGGGCGTCAACGCCGCGCCAGAGGCCCTGCCCTCTGGGTACTTAAGCGGCTGACACCCATCCATCTTTCTCTTTTTTGCCCTTCACCTCGCTAAACCTGAACTACCTCTTTGCGGGACTTCGCTGTTGCTTCATCGCTCAACTTGAGGTGAGCTTGCTCCCTGCACAGAGCGCACAGAGAATTATTCCTGCGTATTACTGGACTAGCGAAAGCTAGTCCGGCACATTTTCTCTCAACCCCGAAGTATTTTCTTCTCCTCTCGCCTCAGATTGCTTCGCTCGATGGCGCTAACTACGCCACAACAGCTACCTTGCTAACTCCTAGCGAGCTAGCCAGCGAAAGTGACGCGACGGAGGAGATATTTCAAGGAAAAAGAAAAAGGATTCTGGAAGGACTCGCTCGCCTTATCTCGGACATGCCCACGGAGAAAGCAAAGCGAAAAACAAGACTTACAAGAAAAACCAGCGGGACAGCGAGCCCAACTTCGCGTGCCTGTCCCAGCAGATGCGGTTTCTCCCTCGCGGCGACGGACACCCATGAGGCCTGCCCCGTCTGCTTGGGAATGTTACACGCAAAAACAGAGCTAGATGCGCCCGACTTTTGCCCACACTGCAGCCTGATACTGGATGCGGACGCGCTGCACATTCCATGGCCAGAGCCTCCGCCTTGCCAACAGGTCACGAGGCTGGCAGGAAACTACTTTTACTCGAAGCCGTAGGCCGCCACGAGGCAAAGGATGCCCGTGTTCCCGGACTTCCTCACAGAACTAACTCGAACTTGGGCTCAGCCAAGAGCCCCCATGCTCCTTCCTCTCTCACAGTTCCTCGACGTCGACGGGATAGATGAGGTGGGAATAGCTAACGTGCCTCAAATTGAGGACACACTAGCTTCTCACCTAGCTCCTAAGTCATCCGGGAAAAAAACAACTCTCCCCAGAAAGGCTTGTCGAGCTTCAGCATCTCTACTCGAGAAGTGCTACAGAGCTCAGGGACTCGCGGAGCGCGTTGATGCAAGCTTACCTAGCAGAAAAGTTGCAACAGCTATAGGTAACGACGGACAAGCAGGCTGCCACCGAATTGCTGGATGAAGCCCGCAGGGCAACAAACTTTGTACTCCGCATGATGGGGACAGCCGCTGTTGCTCAAGGCAGAGGCATGGCGGAAGTGGTCATCGCGATCCGCCACCTGTGGATGACTTTAACGGATCTCCCAGAGGGACAAAAGGTGCCTTTTCTCCACCACTCGATAGAGCTGACGGGATTATTTGGTAAAGCTTTGGAGCGAATTCAGACCAAGCTGGACCAAAGGCGCAGACAGGCCGAAGCTCTCCGGGTGGGCATTCCCTGGAGAAGCTTCGACCCCCCAGGGAGTCTGCTGGAGGCAGACCTACGCAGCCTCGACACCACTCGGCAACANAACTGGAAGCACCAACTGCTCTTCTTTAGGGCCAAACTATGTCACCAGAAGAGGCAGTCCAGCCGCTTAGGCTAGGAACTGTCAAAAATTTCAGCTTGTTGGCAGAAAAGAACAAGCTGATGGCGTCAGGCCTGCTGGAAAATGTGGTAAAAACCATACAAAATGCCCGTGCTATGTCAACACAGTCTCTATACGCACAGAAGTGGTGTATTTTTTAAGCCTGGTGCTCAGAAAGAAATAGTATTTCTTATGCATGCGACTTGGCTCAGCTCCTGACCTTCCTTCAGGACTTACTGGAGAAAGGTCGTTCTTACTCAACGATTAAAGTTTTCCTATCAGCTATTTCAGCCTGTCACGAAGGCTGGGGACACAGGACACCTGGAGCGTATCCAATCATAATAAGATTTATGAAAGGTGTGCTTCGGACTAACCCACCCAGCAAGATTCTGACCCTTGGTTGGGATCTTGGCCTGGTCTTGGGGGCTCTCTGTGACCCCCCATTCGAGCCACTGATCGAGGTTAAGATAGATTTGTTATCTTATAAAACCGCTCTACTCCTGGCTCTTTGCTCGGCGAAACGCGTGGGTGACCTCCATGCATTGTCTGTACATCCAATGTGTACCAGATTCGCCCCTGACCGGTCAAAGGTCACCTTAACACTAGGATGACTGAATTTTCAAGATCCTGAGGACAAACCCCCTCCTTCTCCTGAGCAATTATTGGATCATTAACTGCCTTTTGTTATAAATATGTGTGGACTCAACTCAGACACCCCCACCACACCAGACTACACAGACTGCATTCCAATGTTTCCATCAGGTAAGTAAGACTCTGCTTGCACTTCCCCCTTAGTCAGAAGAGAGGCCCTGACCTGAATTCACACATAACAGACCCTGAATTTATCTCACAGTTGAGCATTTTGGGACATCCACTGAACGGAAAGCTTTGTCTGCTCCAGAACAATTTTATGCATAAAATTGTCTTATTCTGCTATTTGATTATCCTGTAACCCTGATGGTCTGTCAAATAAATTATTTTGCTTACAAGTACTGTCTCTCTCCTTGTCCTTGGCACATGTATATATGGTGCGTGCCGGCACATGCAGGTGGCCCATTGCTGTGTTCTACAACATGCTTGACCTATTGTTGTCCGTCACCTGACGGACCGACACAGGTCACATGACATGAGGTCAACTGACAAAACGACACAGGTCACACGACATGAAGTCAACTGACGGACCGACACTGGTCACACGACATGAGGTCAACTGACGGACCGACACAGGTCACACGGCATGAGGTCAACTGACGTACCGACACAGGTCACATGACCTGAGGTCAAGTGACGGACCAACATAGGTCACACGACATGAAGTCAACTGACGGACCGACACAGGTCACACGGCATGAGGTCAACTGACGTACTGACACAGGTCACATGACCTGAGGTCAACTGACGGACTGACACAGGTCACATGACCCGAGGTCAACTGACGGACCGACACAGGTCACATGACCTGAGGTCAACTGACGGACCGACATAGGTCACACGACATGAAGTCAACTGATGGACCGACACAGGTCACATGACCTGAGGTCAACTGACGGACCGACATAGGTCACATGACCCGAGGTCAACTGACGGACCGACACAGGTCACATGACCTGAGGTCAACTGACGGACCGACATAGGTCACACGACATGAAGTCAACTGATGGACCGACACAGGTCACATGACCTGAGGTCAACTGACGGACCGACACAGGTCACATGACCCGAGGTCAACTGACGGACCGACACAGGTCACATGACCCGAGGTCAACTGACGGACCGACACAGGTCACATGACCTGAGGTCAACTGACGGACCGACATAGGTCACACGACATGAAGTCAACTGATGGACCGACACAGGTCACATGACCTGAGGTCAACTGACGGACCGACACAGGTCACATGACCCGAGGTCAACTGACGGACCGACACAGGTCACATGACCTGAGGTCAACTGACGGACCGACATAGGTCACACGACATGAGGTCAACTGACGGACCGACACAGGTCACATGACCCGAGGTCAACTGACGGACCATGACATGAAGTCAACTGATGGACCGACACAGGTCACACGACATGAGGTCAACTGACGGACCGACATAGGTCACATGACATGAGGTCAACTGACGGACCGACACAGGTCACATGACCTGAGGTCAACTGACACACCGGTATAATGGACCAGATTGCACATTTATATACGGTGCGGCCCATTGCCGTGTTCTACAACATGCTTGACCTGGCAGCGATAAATGCTTATGTGTTATACAAGGCCTGCACTGGGTCCAAGGATTTTGGACTGAGGGGTAGGGGGTGGGGGGTGTAGGTGTACAATTAATGGGTCTTTAGTAGGGTCATTAGCATTTGAATCGACATTATATAGCCCACTGAAAGGGACCGGGGGATTCAGAAGCCAAGTTCACTTGCGCAAAAAAGCGCAGCCTTAGTCAAAGTAGTGTTAAGGCCTAATCCCGCATACACTCCCAAGGTCTTGACTTTGAACCATAGGAGTCTAGACTTTGATCTCTACTCCTTCCCACCTGCTCCTGTACTCACTCAGGAACAGGAAAGGCTGAAGGCTCTCTGCCCCGTGAGAGCTTTACACACTTACATGCAGAGAACAGCCGAATGGAGAAAAACAAATCAACTGTTCGTCTGCTTTGCAGCACCTGCAACCGGAAAGGCCCTATCAAAACAACACCTTTCACATTGGGTGACTCAGGCCATTAAAAGGGCATACAGGTCAACAGGTGCCCTCTGGGATGCACGCTCACTCCACTCGGGGCTTGGCCACCTCCTGGTCATTGTTCAAGGGTGTACCAGTTGCAGACATTGGCGCTGCTGCGAACTGGAGCTCATTAAACACTTTTGGAAAGCATTACAGTTTGGATGTTACTACGTTTGACGTCACTCAGGCTGTCCTTTCTAACACACAGTAGAAAGTAGCCTTGAGATGCCTGCTGGTCAAGGGCAAACGTTCACTCTAGCATGCATTTTACTGAGCATTTCAAGGGCGTGAATAGATTACATTCCCATAGCAAGTATGTTGCACCGAGAGACCAGACTGAAAGGGAACTGAAAGTTATGCACCATAACTCATGTTCCCTGAAGGACGGGAACGAGGTGCAACATATCTGGCCCTTTTCAATGCTGAAAGCTCGGTGAAGTGCAATTTTGGAGAAAGATGGATGGGCGTCAACCGCTTAAGTACCCAGAGGGCGGGGCCTCTGGCGCGGCGTTGACGCCCCTGCCGTAAAGGCGTGAGTATATTCCTTCAGGTAATCGCGCGGGGGCGCAAATCCCATAGCAAGTATGTTGCACCGAGAGACCAGACTGAAAGGGAACATGAGTTATGGTGCATAACTTTCAGTTTGTAAGATGTTTTATAAAACATAAATACTTATATAAGATAATAAATATATTATAGGATTTTAATTCAATTAAAAACACTTTATTAAATCTCAAAGGGAAATTAAATGTTGTTGCATCTCATCATCCTGGTTTCATTAAGAGTTGTTAAAGGTTAATGGATGTGGGCAGAAAGTGTCTCCAGCAGCAGATCTGAAGAAACTGTCTGCAGATGCTGATCTGTCCACCTGAACCCAGCGGGCTTCTCGGTCCTCCTGGGCAGCAGGACCACCTGAATGTTGGGCAGAACTCCTCCCTGAGTGATGGCCACTCCCCTCAGCAGCTTGTTGAGCTCCTCAACATTACAGACAGCCAGCAGCAGGTGTCGGGGGGTGATCCTGGTCTTCTTGTTGTCATGAGCCACATTTCCTGCCAGCTCCAGGATCTTAGCAGTCAGTCACTCAAGCAACTCTGACAGGTAGACAGAGATGCATCCATGCTGCCTCCTTTGCAACTCATTTGGGATTTGGTGCTGTACTTGAGGTAATATTTGAACTTTGAGGTGTTAATCAGCTGCTCCTGGTTGTACAAACCACCTTTTTGTCATGGCTATGCTTCATAACAAATGTCCAAAAGTAAAAATATTTCAGTAAAATTCCTTCCACCTGCACAGCATCTGATACCAGAGGAAGTAATCATAGGAAAAAAGCAATTTAGATCCAGAAAAAAGAGGAAAGAAAGTTTGTAAAAGCAATATCTCAGAATGAAAGTAACAGCTACTCCAACATGCAGTAATTCTAGATGTCCAACCTAACTTTTACATGAATTTTCTACAGATTTTTTATGTTTGCTTTTATTTATTTATAAATTTGGTAATTTTTTTTGTTGTCTACTGTATCTGTTTCGACTGTACATTGGCCAACCCCTGTTGTTATGTGCCATAAAAATAAATTTACATTGTTTGATTCCATTTTTTTAAAAGTCATACAATTCACTGTGTTGTGGGTTTTCATAGTTTCTTTCTATGTTTTACATTTTATTCTATAACTGGATGCATTTTAGCCTCAAATGCTATAAAATAAGCCACATTTACATGAAGTACTAAAAAAGTGCACTGTCACTTTAATTTTTTTTAAAATGATTAAAACAAAAAAGCTAAAGTGCAGCAAACAGTAAAAATCTAATCTAGGTAATGTCTGATGTGATGATTCTTATTCCAAGTTAAAGGCCAACTGATTTGGGTTTTCCGGTGGCCGATTCTGATGCAGACTCATAAAAGTCAGGGCAGCGAATGGCCCATTATTAAGCCAGTTAGTTTGTTTGTTTGCAGCACCTATCTAGGTGCAGTGATCATTAAGATTACAATCTACAATATTCAGAAATCGAAAAACAAACATAAATAAAAACAACAACCGTGTTTGCATGCTAGTTAGCGGTTTAGATCGAGGCCCGGCTATCTACAGTTTATTGACGGATTAATATGAACGTTGTTCCAAGAAGAGATTGTACAATCCTTTTAGGAAAGACAACATTTGGTAAAATTAATATTTTATTCAGAGCTGCACATCAGTGGAAATCTATATCTCAGTTTGTCAGGCAGTCCTCCCCCAGCCATTCCTTCAAATGCAAAGAAAGGATTTCTGAGAATCAACATTGTTGGCATTACGGAGACGTTTTATTGCATGAACTGATTCTCATTTTATGGTTTTGTATTTTGTTAAAACTATTTATTGTATGTATTTGTTCACCTGGAGCCATAGTTTCCACTTTGTGAGCCTTTCAAAATAAAACTGCAGAGTACAGTGGCAAGAACAGCCTTGTGAGGTGTGTGTGTGTGTTTGTGTAAAAGTAGCACCCTGTTTAGGAAAGTGGTGGATAGAAAACATCTTGGTTCTGTTTGGTAGCAGTTTGTTACAATCGGGTGTTGGTAAAACAACAGCAACAATAAAACATTAATTTTTCAAACATGAACTTTTTAACAACCTTTAACAAATAAAGCCACTGATCATCACTAATTTCAGTGTAATGATGCATACGTTAATTTATGTGTTTATTGTCACTGAGCGCCTGTTTACAGTGAAAGGGATCATATCCAATATCCAATAAAACGAGCATTCGGCTTACTCAGGTTTAAATGTTGAATAGCGTGTTTCTTTTAAAATAAAAGTTAATTTAAAGCATAAAAATATGCATTTTTTTAACTCTAAAGTTAACGTTTTCCGTCTGATTAATTAAGGTTTCAGTCATTCTGGTCTGATTCAACAAGCAGGGGAGTTGCTTGACAAAAATGGCAGAAATAATCCCAGTTCTGGGGATTTTAGCTGCAGTTTCTATAAAGAATAGGCAGGTCATCTCCCCAACAACTGTTAGAAGGCTTCAAGTTCTTCTTTTTGTCAAAGGTAATAGTTTGAGACTTTGCGTGAACATTGTGACTCATCATGCCATCCTAGTTTGGAAGATGGATACATATTTGGACTCTGCACAACATTGTTGTGTTGAGCTTGTGTGTGTGTGTTTCAGTGTGGGGAAACTCAGCAGGCACGAGAAAGCACTCACAGTCAGCATCAGCGAGGAAGAGGAAGCTGAGGAGAAGCAGGCCTGGACTGGCAGGGAGCATTGTGGGGTAAGTCGACACATGCATGCTGTCTCCACTGTGAGCTCACTGCCTCACTGAACAACAGGATGATAGGAAGACGCCTTCACAACCTGAGGAGAGGGGAGAGGAACAGAACAATGATTAAGATTTTCAGTTATTATATACTGTATGTGGTCCATCAGTGCATATATCACACACACACACACACACACACAGCCGTGAGGCGTGTGAGTTCCCTCCAGGCCTCACACTCCACTTCTGCAGCTGTCTCTCCTCTCCTCGCTTCATTAGGACCATGCACTCGTTGCCGGAGGTGCGCTAGCGTGCGTGTTAGCGAGAGAGTTCACCAAGCAGCTCATGAATTTCAACTTATGGCAAACATTTAGCAGTAAACCATCAGGATCCTGTGAAAATAATTTTTTTTTAGCTCCCAAATGAGCAATGGCCTCAATTTTCTTCACCTTAGTTGTCACTCGTTACACAACCCAGCAGAGGAGCAGGCCGAACTTCAATATTGGATTTATTTCCAATGTGCGTCAAACATGCATGATTTCAGATTGATGAAAAGAAGTGGATGGTGGCTTTAAGACAGAGGGGTGGAATGACAGAGCAAGGGATTGATGGATGAAGTGGGGGATTAAAATGGGAGGAGGCTGACTGGTGTTATCTGCTGGCTTTGTTGCACAAAGTGTTGGATCAACATCCAGCTCAGTGTCTCCATCCTTTCCTCTTTAGCTTGTTTCCTTCCTTGAACTCCCCTCTTTCTTTGCTTCCATACTCCCTTTACTCCTGCATTTACTTCCCAAACGTTCCCTCCTTAAACACTTACATCTATTTTATGCCCCTAAACTCAACTTTGCTTTTCTGAGCAACTTTTAGTCTCATTTCCATTCGGCGGTTTTTCTTTTTCTTCCTTTGTTTGTCAATGTATTGCTCTGCCTTCAGCGGAGCCTAATGCAAGAGTTTGGCATCAAAGGAGACAGAACTGTGTCAGAAATGTTGCAGCGCAAACCACACAGTATAAAAGAGAAACAGAAAATCACTGCTGCTGTCCAGAATCAGACTAAGTTGAAGGAGAGACGAGTTGAAAGAAAAGGGATGTGTTTTCAGGATAGCTCAGTTTTAGGCTCATGTGTTCACATGTGCATTCCTGTAGGTTACAATTGGGGGAGTGGTGGCGCAGTGGTTAGACGGTGGGCCTGTGATCGGAAGATCGCCAGTTCAAGCCCCGGTACCGACAACATCTAAAAAAAAAAAAAGTGGGTGGAAAAAGGTGAAACACCCACACCTGCCTCCACCCTCATTCACCCCACCCTGGGCCCCTGAGCAAGGCCCTTAACCCCCACCATCTGCTCCCTAAACAGGTCTCTCTTGAAAATGAGTTATCGTGGCTCAATGAGACTACCTGGATAAATAAAGGGTACCGTATTTTCTGGAATATAGGTCGCACCTGAATATAGGTCGCACCTGAATATAGGTCGCACCTACGTCAAAATGTGGACCGTGTTTAGCTCTGCCACAGGAGCGCACAGCAAGGCTTTTAAGAAGATTAACACTTAAAAACAATTATTTGTTTGATAAAAATTATAGCAAATATGTGTCTGAGCTGAACTTTTCTTTAATAAATGTATAATTTTAGCAGGATAAACACCTAAAAAATATATTTGTTAGCTGACATTATTGTAAGAGTGTGTCTCAGTTTAATTTTTGTTAATAAATGATTACAAATCAGCTTATTTGATAAAAAGCCATAAATAGGTTGCACCGGAATATAGGTCGCAGGGCATGCAAAAATGATAAAAAGCTGCGACCTATACTCCAGAAAATACAGTAAATGAAAAATGAAAAAAACCCAAAAAAAAACAATCTAAAGTCCAATATGAATAGATACTACCAGAGCCATATAAAGTGAGAGTTGCGACACTTCCATAGAGATCCGTTGTAAGAATGGAATGCGGAAGTCACGTGGGTCATGGAGGGGGCGATTTGTTCCATGCTCTGTTTAACAGTCTGACTCTGCCTGCAGTAGCGCTCCGTTGCCGCCAGAGGGCGCAGCTCCACAAGGTTTCCATGGCCGTTGTTTGGAACGATTGACTGCCAGTTGGCGACTTCAAAGAGTGTCAGAACTCTCTATATATACGGCTCTGGATACTACAGTTTAGCAAAGGTTCTAATTTACATTACTGACACCAGCGGTATCATACCTTTCTCCTTCGATGTGCACCACAAGGACTTAAAATATACTTCAGTGTTTGTTTTTCTTCACCATTTCTGTTTCAGCATAGCTTATATTCGAAAAAATTGCAAACAAGGATAATACTTTCAAGATTTTTCTTTTATATTAGATTCTAGTTCCAAAATGTAGTACAGCGATGAGCCTAGTATCTGCATTCATGTATGTATGTGAGTCTGAATGATCCTTTGTGAGTAGGTACAGTAAATGCACGTGTTTGCATGAACTCCCAAACAGAATGCATTCATCAGCAGCAGCAGGAGCAGCAGCAGCAGTATTAATCCGCTCCGCTCCTCAACAAGCCATCTGATTAAAAAATACGAAGGGGTGGGGGTGGAAGGACACTGGAGCTCAGAGCTCATAACATCCCTGCAACAGAGGCAGCAAACAGCTAAACCCACATTGGATTTTCCACTTGGTTTGGTCCACAACAATTGCTTTGGGATAATTTGGATCCCTCCCTGCACAAATTAAGTCCTGCGCACTGATTTATGCTACAGAAGACAGTAAAACTCAGCACTGCTGCATGAAACGGTTTAATATTGAGAGACTTGGTGCATGCACCACCAACACACCGAAAATTACAATATTTTTGCATCATTAGGAATCACATTAAAGGGAAAATTCCCTTTCAATAATGTGATTGATAATCTTGTTACTGGCTGAATCCTATGCACATCATTCAGAACAGTTAAAAAAAATGAAAGATTCAGTTCAAACAGCCTCATTTTAGAATTAATAAAAGCAATTCATCTTCAAATAATGAATATGACATGCTGCACAATTTCAGGCCATATTGCAAGATATTTCATGATCTGCTAGTGCCCAAAATATACCTTGAGAATGTGTCTCAGCTACTACAACACCAGATTTTAGCTCATTATCTTTAAAACTAACTGAGTTGTATATGTTAGAGTGTTTGCCAAAATTGATTAGCTGAGATAACCATCTTGACTTCAAATCCCAAATCAATAATGGTTGATGATCAATGGTTGTTAGGAGCTTTGATTGTGTAAGACTTCCATTGTGAGGTCATGGTGGTTTCCCATCATGGTGACAGCATATCATGATGACGCAAGAAGACGAGGCTTAACGATTGAGAATTTGAAAGACTGGCCCCAATGACATCAGGTCTATGGTACAGCCATGATTGTGACAAGGTTCTGGAACTAACCTAATGCAGATGTGATAGCTGTAGTACAGGTAGTCCCCGACTTACGAGCGCTCTGACCTACGAGGTTCCGCACTTACGAGCTGGCGAATTTTTTGAAAAAACGCAAAAAATACCAAGTTTTTCTGTGTTTTTTCACCACAGTTCGTTAGCTAAACATGTGGACACACGTTTCCGATCATTTTTATGCACTCGTAAGCAGTTTTTCGATGAAAAACGAGTGTTTGTAGTCGCGCTAGCAAAACCGTTCCAACTTACGAGCGAAATTCCGGACTTACGAGACACGTGGCGGCCGTTCCAAGTTACGAATTTTCGCTTTACGAGCAACTCGTTGTAACGGAACTCGCTCGTAAGTCGGGGACTACCTGTAGTAGCAATAAGCTTGAGGTGTGTTCCAGCATACATTTAAAGGCTGTCTGAGAGTGTCTTGCCTGGGTTGAGTACAAAATGTAGTGCAATGTGGGGACTGTGGTAGTGTCACCATAAGAATATGCTAATGTACAAATCATGTTCAGGGCACAGGACTGCAACTCAGGAGTTTAGAAATTATCATAGAAAAGCACATTTGGTAAAGCCTAAGAGTGTAACAGCATCACCACTGTCTTCCAGTTGAAGGTTTTCTAAATTTTCCACAATCCAGCCAGGCTGTCTTGTCCAGGAGACTGTAATGGCATCATCATCATGTAAAGAGGGTCTAAAACAGCTGGAACCCATAGATGTGGAAAAGTGACACAAAAAGACAGATCACTAAAGTTTCAAGACAGCAATAAACCTTCAGATGTTGCTATAATCAAAGGTTCAGCAGCAACATTATTGTGTCCTGGGAACGTCTTGTGTTTGTAGCTTTTATTAGTGTTTGCCACGAAAAAGAAAAGTTGAACAATAATGTTCTTGTTCATGATTGCATGTTCATGTGTCTGTCTTTTACCAAATAATCTCATGGACTACAGGATACATTTTAATTAAACTATTAGGAACTAATGAGGCTGCAAGGTGGCGCAACTGGTAGAGCTGCTGCCTCTCAGCGAGCAGGTTACCCTGGTTCAAATCCCGGTCCAGGAGCTTTTCTGGGTGGAGTTTGCATATTCTCTCTGTGCATGTGTGGGTTTTCTCTGGGTACTCCAATGTCCTCCCACAGACCAAAAATATGCATGTTAGGCTGATGGGTAACTCTAAATTGTCCCTTGGTGTGAGTGAGAGAGTGAATGGTTGTTTGTCTCTATGTGTCCCTGTGATGGACTTGAGACCTGTTCAGGGTGTACACCACCTCTCGCACAGTGACTGCTGGACATGGGCACTGGCAAACCCCATGACCCAAAAAGGAAGAAGCGGCTAAATATATTGGATGGATGGATGGATGGATGGAACTAATGATTGGCTGCTGATCTGCAACTGAATGACTTTTAGAGCCAACCCAATTCAAAATGGCCACTGTAGCCAACTGACATTAAAAAGCACATAAATGGCTGTAACTCAGTCAGTTTTACAGATATTAAGGTACAATTTGATGTGACAGTAGCTGAGTGTCATTTGTGTCATGCTCTGAAATTTTATTATATTGTGTAAGATTATTTATTCCTTAAATATAATGTTATATCTTCTTTTTAAGGTTTGTTCAAAACTACAGCACTGTCATTTCTCAATATATGACAACATCAGTCTACCACTCTGGTAAGAAATGCAGCAAGTTAAATGCATTCTTTAATTTAAAATGTTGGCACAATTTTTTCCTCAGGTTATATATTTATTTCGTAAAATGACGTATGCACTAAACATAAACACTATAGAGTCAAAGATGACTGATGCAGAAGACCATTTTAGTGTTTGTGTGTCAAAGTCAGAGTCAGAGATGCTTTATTGTCATTCGCACCACATGTAGTACATGGGTTAGGGTTACCCCTGTTACCTAATCAGCATGACAGTGTGTCCAGTGACCGAAGACATGTTGGTGTAACAAGGTTTCCAACACTGACATTTTTGGGTGGAGCATGTGGGCGTGGCGACGTGGCAAAGTAAGACGTAACGCCGTCGCCATACGTTTGGTTCTAAAATTCACAGATTTGATCCGAGGAATACCAACATCAGTATGATCGATCATTGCCCACCCCTTGAACAGGAATCCATGATAATTGTCCAATAGCCTCCAGAGCGCCCCCTAGACCCTAACCCTAACCCCTAAAAGAAAAATCTAAAAAAGCTAAGTCTGGTCCTTTGGACAATCAAAAAAAAAAAAGTAGAAAGGTTTCGTCTTTCGTCCGAAAGACTTCTTCAGTCTGAGATGCTGTATTCAGCTCAGTACTATAAATAGCACCCTCTCACAGTGGATCAACTAGTTTGCTGCTGACAGCTGAAAC
>JBBPBX010068771.1:0-19034 GCA_038048925.1 Garcialebias charrua
ACGAGCCTGACTTACTACCGGCAATGCGGACCAAGCTCTGACACCGGTCGTACAGGGACCTAACAGCCCATATCAATGGGCCTGGTACCCCATACTCCCGGAGTACCTCCCACAGAACCCCCCGAGGGACGCGGTCGAATGCCTTTTCCAAGTCCACAAAGCACATGTAAACTGGTTGGGCAAACTCCCACGTACCCTCCAGGACCCTGCTGAGGGTGTAGAGCTGGTCCAGTGTTCCACGACCAGCACGAAAACCACACTGCTCCTCCTGAATCCGAGGTTCGACTATCCGACGGACCCTCCTCTCCAGAACCCCTGAATAGACCTTACCAGGGAGGCTTAAGAGTGTGATCCCCCTATAGTTGGAACACACTTACGGTCCCCCTTTTTGAATAGAGGAACCACCACCCCAGTCTGCCAATCCAAGGGAACTGCCCCCGATGTCCATACAATATTGCAGAGTCGCGTAAGCCAACACAACCCCACAACATCCAGAGCTCTAAGGAACTCAGGGCGAATCTCATTCATTCATTCAACCTTTATTTATACAGACTAGCCTCGTTGAGCCACAGGGACTCATTTACAAGAGGGACCTGTGACTGTCTCACTCACACCTAGGGTCAATTTAGAGTTACCAATCAGCCTAACATGCGTGTTTTTGGACTGTGGGAGGAAACCGGAGCACCCGGAGAAAACCCACGCATGCACGAAGAGAACATGCAAACTCCATCCAGAAAGGCCCCCGGACCGGGATTTGAACCGGCGACCTGCTCGCTGAGAGGCAGCAGCTCTACCAGTTGTGCCACCGTGCTGCTCATCCACCCCTGGAGCCCTGCCACCGCGGAGCTTTTTAACCACCTCAGTGACCTCAGCACCAGAGATTGGAGAGCCCGACCCAAAGTCCCCAGGCTCCGCTTCCTCAGTGGAAGACGTGCCAGTAGGATTGAGGAGGTCTTCGAAGTACTCCGCCCACCGACTCACAACATCCCGAGTTGAGGTCAACAGCACGCCATCCCCACCATAAATGGTGTTGGTCGCGTACCGCTTCCCCCCCCTGAGACGCCGAATGGTGGACCAGAATCGCCTCGAAGCCGTACGGAAGTCATTCTCCATGGCCTCTCCGAACTCCTCCCACGCCCGAGTTTTTGCCTCAGCAACCACCCGAGCCGCATGCCGCTTGGACTATCGTACCTATCTGCTGCTTCCGGGGTCCCACAGGCCAAAAAGGCCCAATAGGACTCCTTCTTCAGCTTGACAGCATCCCTCACCGCCATCTTACCATCTTCCATAACAAACTTCATATCTACATATGATATCTACATATACATCCCTGCATCCATTTGTGTGTGGTTGTGAGCATGTATAAGTGAATAAGGCTTCTCTAATAGAACATTCAATAGCGACCGTGAAGCATCAGAGATCCGCCCCCCCCAAGACCCGAGGCAGACATAAGGGGGACCAGAGCCCAAGACCCAAGAAGGACCCCGAGCACAGAGCCTCCAGGGCCACCCAAACTGGACGAACCACTCACACACACCCCAGATCCGACCATAGGGGAGAACCGGAAGAGCCCCACCAGCGACTAAACACAATGACCCCCGGGGCCTACAGCGACATACTCACAGGCCCCCGTCGGAACCCACTGCATCGACGTAGCCCCAGGCCTAGGCACCAAGGCCCGGGCACCGGTGACGCCCACACCTCAGGCCCAGGCCCGACAGGACCAGAGGACCCGAGCCCCGCCAGGCAGCCACCAGGCCGAGCCAACACACGCCCAAGCACCCAACCCCCAACGCCGAGGGCCCCACGCGTGCCGGCAGGCAAGGGCACACCCCACTAGGGAGCCACGTGGTAGGGACTTGACATCAAGCAGTCCCAGCTGTATCAAAGAGGGGCAGTCTAAATCTCGGCCTGTTAAATAGACATTCATACACAGACACAATCACACAGACCCACCCTCATCCTCACTATCACTCACTCAAGGACATACAATAACGACACATTCCATTCATAATCTCAATACTCACTCTATACCCCCTAGGTCCAGGACATGTACCTGCCCCCTACATGAGGCAGCCAACATCCTAACCCAGGAGGTAATAATAATAATAATAATAATGAATTCAATTTATAACGCACTTTTCATTAGTGAAAATCTCAAAGTGCTACACACATTGAATGCTACACACATTCATACACCAGTAGCGGCAGACTACCATGCAAGGTGCTTTCCAGTCCTACCGGGAGCAACTCAGGGTTAAGTGTCTTGCCCAAGGACACAACGACACATGGTGTGGGGAACCGGGATTCGAACCGCCAACCTTCCGATTGGGGGACGACTGCCATTACCACTACGCCACGGCCGCCCCCGAGGTAGGCCCATTCATTCTTTGGTGGTGAGGAGCTGACATCCAAGCCCAACCCGCGCCCAGCCGTCAGGACAGGACACCCAAGCCCAAGTAGCCCCAGGAATGGCGCAGTGCCAGTACCATCCACGGCAAACCCCCAGACCCTGAACACCCCTATTGTCCAGGACAACACCCGACAGCCTGCTACTCTGCTGGACCCCAACCCCAGAATGGCAGCCAGGGGACCAGGAGGTAACAAGAGGAAGAAAAATAAATGAATAAATACATAAATAAAATAATAATAATACAAGACCCTGACACACACACACCCGCTCCCAGATGTGCTGTTGATGTGTGTTGTTGTAAAGTGCAATTTTAAAAAAGGGAGAGAAGAAGGAACAGAGGCTGGCATAATGCCAGTTTCCCCTCCACCCCAACTCTAACCCAAGCCATTACTGTCTAAATGCATCATTTGAAGTGAGCACAGGCACAGGAGGCGAGAGTAGTGTCATCCCGCCACCCATAACCATAGTACCCACCCCAAGTTCCTGTCATCGTGAATGTCATGAGGATGTTATGAGTGAATGTCAAAGGTGTATAATAAAATTGAGTCCCAGGTGGTTCTGAAAAACAGAGATGTAAAAATGTTGCAGCATACCCAAGCCTCAAAATCCCTACATGTATTAAATTTGAAATGAAGAGGGCGGAGATGCGTGTTAAGGGATGGGGAGAAAATAACTGCAGGATCAAATGCTCCTGCAGGGAGTCAGCTCCCCCACTGACCAAACATACCCCCCCCCCCTCCAGTTTGCCAAGGTCCACCCAAGGAGCGAGGCCAAAACACCTCTCCGACCGCCAGACCCATTGAGCTCCAGACCAGAGAGGGACAGGGCCACGAGGGCCGCCAGCAGCAGGACCAACAGCCCACACACCCCAGGGCCACCAAGACCCCTACGAACCGCAGTCAACCCGCCACCCAAGAGGACGCCAAATCCCACATGGACGACCCGGCCAAGAGCGCCCGCCTAACCGCCGACAGAGCCAGGAAGCACCAGGAGCGAGCCCCCACCATAGAAAAGGGCCAGCCAACCGGCCACGCATAGTCCCAGACCATCATCAAGGACATCCACCCATTCCCCACCCGAGAAGAAATACTACACCTACCCTTCATACTAACAACTCTCAGTACACATAGCACACTAGATACCCAGGCTGGGTCAACCTGCCCCCTCCCATAGGCTACTAGTCACACTCCCAGATGCCCAAAGCTATATTTATTTTAATATTTATATATATATATTATGGCTTTACAAACCCTTCCCACACTATTGCAATGTTCTAAACTCTTAAAACTTTGGTTACGTATTGTAACCCCAGATTCTATGAATGTAAGTGTAGCCCTTTAGGAGCTTTTGCTATTGGATACCCTTGGCGCGCAGCCCAAGGGTATCCAATTATCTTTAGTCCACGCCCACCTGCTAGGTGGGTCCCGCCCCATGTCTATTTAATACGTTGACACGAGGTAAACATCTCCCAAATACCCTGATGCATGCTCAAATAGCTTTTCTCCCAATCTCCCAAATAGCTTTTCATTCAGCCATTTAAGAACCAGTGAGGCCCAAAGCCTAAAGGGCTACACTTATATTCATAGAATCTGGCGTTACAATATGTAACGAACGTTCTAATTCATATAAGCTACGCCCTTTAGGAGCTTTCACTACTGGATAAAGGGCAGAGTAGGATATGGTCTATGCCTCACTGGGTCCATTCAGACACCAGCATGAAGCACCTGCTCACACCATTTATCTCATTACTCAGCCTCCTTCATGCGTAATTATGCACCCCGTGTGTCATGGCGCATTAGAGGAGGGCTGGGAGAAAAAAGAACAGGCCTGAAAACCTGCACTGTAGGCTGAACAGGCACGTCCCAGCTGTTGAATAACGAGCAGCATGAAACAAAACAAAAATTGCTCCGTTTTATTGTGCGTGTTTGTGCAACAGCGCACCAGAGGGAAAAGGGGGCTCTGGCGGGCGAACCAAAGAACTGAGGTAACAGAACTTTTACTGAGAACGATGAACAGAACAGATCAATACTTTATTTATGAACAATCAGAAACAACTCTAATTGCGCTATTTCTTAGTAGTTTTTGTTCACTGAATATTGTATTGATTGTATTGATGTTTTATGGTTTATGTTTTTTGTGTCTTATGTTTTTATATTTTATGCACCGTTATGCCGAAGCAAATTCCTAGTCTGTGAATCCTGTTCATTGACAATGGCGATAATAAACTGAATCTGAATCTGAATCTGAATCTCTACGATTGATTTGTTGAATGTTGACAAATCGAGAATGGACCTCATCCACCCTTTTTCTTGGTGACCAGAAAATAACGGGAATAAAACCCTATGTTTTCTTCCACGTCCGGGACTCTGGAGATTACATCTTTCGTCAGAAGCTCCTGAATTTCTGACAGGAGGGAGGAGCTTTGCTCTGAGCATGACAAAACTATCTCCAAAAATCCCTCTGAAAGGAGGGGGAGGCCTGCAAATCGCAGCGTATAGCCTTGTTAATTAATTTGTTAATCCATTCGTCCAATGAACAGACTTGCTACCACTCTACATGACGCTCAGAGAGTGGGTGTGCAGGTTCCTGTCATGCCGTGGATACATGATCATGATCCAAGATGGCGCCTATTGTTACGGCTTGCTATCTAACCCCTCTCCTGAACTTTCTACTGCTGTTCGTGTTCTGCCTTTTTCGCTTCTGGTCTATGATCGCTCAACTCTTCTAAGTCTCCAAGACTCGCTGATCAACACACCGACTACTGGCAAATATGGACATTTTAAGCCTCTTCCACCTCCACCTTTCTTGGCGTCCGTTCCAGCGTACCTACAACGTAACGCGACCACGTTGCCACGCAACAAGCGACGCAGAAGACGCGGAACGAGGGCAGGCGTGTTGGTGAGATTTAAAAAGTATCTCTCGTCTCACAACATGGCGACGGCTGATTTACCTCCTGAATTCAGCGTCTTTGATGTCCGTCATTCTTTCGCTCGTCGCCATAGATGCCTTGTTGCTGTCAATCATGACGTCAGCGATCAGTATCCATCTTGTTCTCCCGTAAGGACAAAGAAGCGAGGCTGCGTTAAACAGAACCTCCGCCCGCTCGCTCGAGCTGAGAGTGACGTAACTGGCTGTGTTCCAGTACGTGCAACGTTGTTTAACGCCAGATCGATCACTAATAAAACTTTTATATTAAGTGATCTGATCTCAACTCATCGTCTGGATCTGTTTCTGATTACTGAAACCTGGCAGAAAACAGGAGACAACAGCTGCTTCGCTGAACTCCTTCCAAATGGCTACTCCCACCTGAGCGGACCGCGTGGGGCTGGAAGGGGGGGGGCCTGGCTGCAGTCTTCAATGAGGCGTTCAAATGCCGTTTGCTGCCTCAGAAAAACTATAACAGCTTTGAAATAATGGCTTTTGTGCTGGAATCTCCTAAACCTCTGCTGTGTGGACTCTTTTATAGGCCTCCACAATACAATAAAGAATTTCACAGTGAGTTTTCAGAACTACTGGCTGACCTGCTGCCAAATTTGACTCGCTGCTCTTTTGTGGGGATTTCAACGTGCACACCTGTTGCTCAAGTAATCAACTTGGATGTGAGTTTCAGGACCTTCTGGACTCTTTTAATCTGTCGCAGTCTCGGGGGCCACCCACAGCCAGGGTCATACACTGGACCTAATTATCTCCCACGACCTTCACATATCTGCTGTGGAGATCCTGGACACCTGTATTTCAGACCATTTTCCCATATTATTTGAATTTTCCACCCCTCTTGCATCGAAAGCTGTTCTCCCAGCACATCTCTGCCGCTCCATCATCCCATCCTCCCAAAGTCAGTTCACTGATGCCTTCAAGAGCACTGACCTATGCTTTGCTGTCAGCCCCTTCTCTACATCCTGAGGACTTCATCACCTCCTTCCATCACACTTGCACAACGATCATGGACTCCATCGCTCCTCTCAAACAGGCATCTTCAAAAAAAAGACCTTCACCATGGCTCAACGAAACAACGCGGGCTCTTCGACAACGTTGCAGAAAAGCAGAGCGAAAATGGAAGCGGGACCGGCTTCATGTATCTCAGGGAATACTGAGAGACTGTCTCTGTGATTATCAAAATGCTGTGAAGCAGGCCAAATCACAGTACCTCTCCAATTTAATCTCCACCAGCTCCAACCGGCCGAGGACACTATTCAACACACTCCAGTCTGTCATCAATCCATCTGTCAATGTTCTGAAAACTGCCACTCAGTCTACCTGTGACGACTTTCAGAGCTATTTTGTCAACAAAATAGACTCTATCAGGCAGAACATTGTCAGCCCATCAAACACTGTCCAATCATGTACGTCTGCAATAACCACAGCTGTTTTTGACCAGTTCGACCTGGTTTCACTACCTCACCTCATCAAGGTGGTTCAGCAGATGAAACCAACAAACTGTTCTCTGGACATCATTCCCTCTAAAATGTTCAAACAGTCCTTTGATGTAATTGGTCCTTGTGTTTTGTCATTTATTAACAGCTGTCTAATTTCAGGTTATGTGCCATCCGCTTTCAAACACGCTGTGGTCAGGCCTCTTCTCAAAAAACCAGGCCTAGATCCTACAGCTCTCTCTAATTTCAGACCAGTTTCCCATCTGTCATTTCTATCAAAGGTCCTGGAAAAGATTGTTTTTACTCAACTTCAATCTTTTCTTGAGCACAACAACCTGTTTGAAAAATTTCAGTCAGGTTTTCGAGCTCGTCACAGTACTGAATCTGCACTGCTCAAAGTGCAGAATGACATTCTTCTGTCCCTGGATGCAAAAAACCCTGTTCTGCTGGTGATGTTAGACCTCTCAGCAGCTTTTGACACCGTTGACCATCAGGTACTAATCAACCGCTTGTCTCAGCTGGTTGGCCTCCAGGGAGCTGTGCTTGAGTGGTTCAAATCTTACCTGACTGGGAGAACCTTTTCTGTCATGATAGGCGATCTGTCCTCCTCTTCATCAACCCCTCTGACCTCTGGCGTACCACAGGGATCCATTCTGGGGCCAGTCCTCTTTTCTCTTTACATGCTGCCATTAGGATCAATCATTGCACGTCATAATCTGTCTTTTCACATGTATGCAGACGATTTACAAATCTATCTGCCAGTCACTCCCAACCCCTCACTCAGTTCAAACACTCTTGTCAACTGCTTAAATGACATTAAGTACTGGCTGTCTCAAAACTTCCTCCACCTAAACACAGATAAAACTGAATGCATTTTATTTGGTGCACCCGATGACACCAGCAACATCCTTCCCAGTCCCAGTGTTGGTTTTCCCCTCCCCCACTTCAACCCGGTGGTCAGAAATCTTGGAGTGCAGCTTGACTCCAACTTAAAGTTTGATAAACAGATCAGTTCTGTTGTCAAGACCAGCTTCTTTCAGCTCCGTCTGCTCTCTAAAGTAAAGTCATTTCTCAGCCGTGGTGATCTGGAGAAGGCCATCCATGCCTTTGTGACCTCCAGACTTGACTATTGTAATGCTTTGTATGTTGGTATTAATCAATCCTCCATCTCCCGTTTACAGCTTGTACAGAACTCTGCCGCGCGCTTTTTGACCAACACACGAAAATATGAACACATCACTCCTGTCCTGTCCTCTCTACACTGGCTCCCGGTTCAGTTCAGGATACAGTTCAAACTGTTGCTGTTTGTCTTCAAAGCTCTGAATGGACTTGCACCTCTCTACATCTCAGAACTTTTGAAAGTCCATCAGCCCGGCAGAGCTTTACGATCTGCCAGTCAACACCTGCTGGAGGTGCCTCGCTCAAGGTACAAACAATGGGGAGACCGGTCATTTTCTGTTGCCGGCCCAAAAGCCTGGAACAGCCTCCCCCTTGAGCTGCGTGCCACCTCTGATCTGACTCTGTTCAAAACCAGACTGAAGACCCACTTGTTCAAAAAAGCTTTCAGTGTGTAACTTTTATTACTTTTGGTATTTTAGTATGTAGCATTTTTTTTATTTCCATTGCCTTCTTTTCTTACTGTTGTTTTTTATTCTATTTTCAAATTCAAGATCTTTTTTTATTAAATCTTTCATTTTTTTTTCTTCAGACAACAACAACAACAAACAAGAACAAAAACAAAACAAAACAAAAAAAACACAACAATCAATCTAAGTTACAACATGTAGAAAATAATCCCTACCCAATCACTGCCAAAAGAAAAGGGAAAAAAATAATTAAAAGGTAAAATAGCCAAGATACTGCATTAACCTGAATGAGTTGTGTTGTCAAAGAGACTGGAACAGATTCAGGAAGGGTCCCCAGACATTCTCAAATTTACCATCTTTCTCAGCAACGAACTCAAATCAGAACTCGGAAGATTGGAGCTGCTAAGAACGTCCTTCTGGAAGCAGATGCGCTCCGGGGGAAAGAAAAGAAAGCGGTGCTCTCGTGGAAAGAAGAGGGGTTGCCGTGCAGGAATTATGACGAGACTGCGGGCAGACGCTAAAACCGGTAAACCCCCGATGCCGGCTCTTTTTCTGTCTAACGTTCGCTCGCTCGACAACAAAATGGATCTACTTCGTTTGAGGGTGACCACGTCGGAGGAGATGAGAAGATGCTCCGTGCTTTGTCTTACGGAAACTTGGATCTCTGAGGAAACTCCAGACTCTGTTTACGAGCTGGACGACCGGCTCTTTTTCAGAACAGACCGGTGCACCGAGACTACGGGGAAAACGCGAGGCGGCGGTGTTTGTATTTACGTACACAAAGATTGGTGCACGAACTGTGCTGTGATAAAAAGAGCTTGTTCAGCTGCCGTCGAGTTGATCACAATAAGATGTAGGCCGCACTATATGCCACGTGACTATTCAGTGATCTTAATCAGCGTTATTTAACAAAGAGAACAAAGAGAAATAACAATCTGGCCACAAGATAGTTCCCCCATGTTGAGAGACTGTTTTGAGAGGACAAACTGGTCTGTTTTCAGAGAAGCAGCCACTGATGGAAGTTCAGTGGACATGGAACTGTACGCTTCCTCAGTCCTGGGTTACATCAGTACATGCTCTGAAAATGTATCCATAAAAAAATATGTGAAATCCTACCCGAACCGGAAACCCTGGTTAAATAAAGAAGTTCACGCCTTGCTAGCAGCCAGAGACACTGCATTCAAGTCAGGAGATAAAGTGGAGCTGAGAAAGAGCAGGAATGAACTGAAGGATGGCATTAAGAAGGCCAAGGCCACGTATGCACAGAGGATCGAGGGACAGTTCACCTCACAAGACCCACGGAGCATGTGGAAGGGTATTAAATGCATAACAGATTACAAAGGCAAAAACAAACAATGCCCCAGGGACCCATCTCTGCCTGATGCCCTCAATAAGTTTTATGCACGTTTTGATGATCCAAACAGACCAGCTAGCACCAGACTCACCTCATCACCAGATGAAGAGCATCTCAGGGTGTCCGCAGCAGAAGTGAGAGGCAGTCTCAGAAAGATTAATCCTCATAAAGCAACCGGACCAGACAACATCCCAGGGAAAGTTCTGAAGGAATGTGCGGACCAGCTCTGTGAGGTGCTGGCTGACATCTTCACCACCTCACTTGCACTGGAGTCAGTTCCCACCTGCCTGAAGACCGCGACCATCATCCCAGTCCCAAAGAGCTCCACAGTGACTGGTCTGAATGACTATAGACCGGTGGCCCTCACCCCGATAGTCGCTAAATGTTTTGAGAAACTGGTCATGTCCCACATCAAGGCAACCGTCAACATCAATGAGGACCCTCATCAATACGCATACCGTGAGAACCGATCAACAGAGGACGCCATTTCTTCCGTGGTCCACACTGCTCTCACCCACCTGGATCAGAAAGACTCATACGTGCGTCTGCTCTTTGTGGACTTCACATCTGCCTTCAACACCATGATCCCCCAAACTCTGATAGACAAACTATCTACACTTGGACTAAGCCCCTCTATTTGTAACTGGGTACTAGACTTCTTAACAGACAGACCACAGTCCGTGAAGATCCACAACTTCTCCTCCTCCACCATAACCCTCAGCACTGGCTCTCCTCAGGGATGTGTGCTGAGCCCCCTTCTGTTCACTCTGCTCACATATGATTGTACAGCCACACTTCCAGGCTGTCATATTGTTAAGTTTGCAGATGATACAGCGGTGGTGGGATGCATCACAAACAATGATGAGTCCAGCTACAGACAGGAGGTGGAACACCTGGAGAGCTGGTGCAAAGAGAATAATCTTCACATGAATGTGAAGAAGACAAAGGAGATGATTGTGGACTTCAGAAGGAACAAACACACCCACGCCCCACTGAAAATAGGTGGATCTGCAGTGGAAGTGGTCTCCAGCTACAAATACTTGGGTGTACACATGAATGATAACCTCAGCTGGAGCAACAACACCACCAGCCTGATCAAGAAAGGTCATCAGAGACTCTACTTCCTCAGACGGCTGAGACGAGCTGGTCTGAGCAGCCCAGTCCTCACCTCCTTCTACAGGTGTGCAGTGGAGAGCATCCTGTGCTCCAGCATCAACGTGTGGCATGGAGGCTGCACAGTTGAAGAGAGGAAAGCTCTACAGAGAGTGGTAAAGGCTGCACAGAATTCTGCAGAGAGGAAAGCTCTACAGAGAGTGGTGAAGGCTGCACAGAAGTCTGTTGGAGTCAGTCTCCCCACCATCACAGACATTTACACCTCCAGATGCAGGAAAAGAGCCACCTGCATCATGAAAGACCTCACTCACCCAGCACACTCACTCTTTGCCCCACTCCCCTCAGGACGGAGGTTGAGGAGCATCAAATGTAGAACCACTAGACTGAGGAACAGCTTCTACCCTGAGGCTGTTAGACTCATGAATAAATAAAAATAAAATAAAAAATAAACACTGCAAAATATCACATCATGCTGATGCTGATCTGTTTTCTTGTTGCTGTGTTCATCTGTGTTCATCTGTGACCATCTGCTCATACAAACTCATGTTCGTGCTGCTGTTTATTTCCACTATATTAGGCTTAGTGTATTACTAGTTGATGTTTTTCTTAGTTAATTCTAGATGTTATTACTGTTTTTCTCTTGCATTTGTTGTTGGATGTAACTGGGACCCCGTGTACATAATCTCGTTTTCATCACATGTACCACATGCGGTGCAAATGACAATAAAGACTCTCTGACTCTGACTCACATAAAATAGTAAAAGTGTAACACTGTCCTGAGTTTTTGCATAGTAGTATAAAAGTATGAAAATTTACACCAACACTAAAACAAACATTTAATGAACATAAGCATAAAATGAAATAATAAAAGTGTAATACTGTCCTGAGTTTTTGCATAGTAGTATAAAAAGTATAAAAAGTATATCTATAAAATAAACTGAAGGTTCTAGCATTGACATTTGCAAAGAGTGGCAAAGCAGCATATGAGTTAATGTACACAGTATATGTATGAGGTAGTTGATGTTGGTATAGAGGCAAAGTGGCATATGCAGTAAGGCACATAAGGCACATTTGGCATCCTTAGATAAGGCTAGTCAGAGAATACTGTATATGTATCTGCAGTAGTGTAGATAAAAGTAGTGTAAATGTAAACAGTAGTAATAAATGTAAAGCAGTAGTAATAAATGTAAACCGTATTAATAAATGTAAACAGTGAATGTAAACAGTAGTATGACTATAGGCAGTAATGTAATACAAACATTAGTGCAAATATGAGAAGTAGTGCAAACTGAATGAGCACATGACCGAGAGTTTAGTGAATAACCCGTTTGATGACACAGAGTCCAGTGTTAAAATCTTTGTGTTGAGTGGTAATGTGGTTGAGTGGTAAACTAAGGAGCCACAGAAGGTCCAGGTCAGCATCGGACTGCTCTACTCCTTCCTACATTTGATGGGCTCCACCTAATAAAAACAAATAACTTTAATGTTTAAACATATTGTACTTATTATAAGTTTTTAACACATAATTTGACCTCACGCAGTTCACAGTGCAGATATCGTTCTGCTGTATTGATGTAATCATAAAGTGTAACCTGTTCCAGAGTCAGTGTTCCAGACCCGGGCCTCCTGACTCAGGAACTTCTCAGCATCAGCAGGAGTGTGGAACACGCCGGTGTCATCACTCACTGTCACCACGAACCTGGCTGGATGTCTGAAGCTGTAACATATCTTCCTGGCTCTGCACTTCTCTCTGATCTGCTGGAAAGTCATAACTGTTGATGTCAGTGTAACCCAGTCCATTTTGGTTTTTGTATTTCCTCAATTTTATGCTTTCACCTTGTCCACTGTTTTGGGACTAAGTGTGAAATCTCATGAGATTTTGTGAGATTTGAGTTTCATAGAAAAACATGGCTCCTCCCATCATTTGGGAGAGCAGGTGTGTGTGACTGAGGAAGTTCAGAGCTGCTGCAGGTGGGCATTAAACAATTTTAGATGAATTTATTTTTGGACTGTCATATACTTACTGGTATGCTTCTCAGCTTTTAGATGTCTCTAAGCAGTGAGAAACTGCTGTTTTGTGCTTAAAAGACCAGAAACAAGCAAACTGGTGAGTGTTTATATTGTTTGTAGCATGCCAATGCTGGCATTAGCATGCTAAAGCAATTGTTTGTTGGCTTATGGCCTTTAAATATAAATGGTCAAATGCTATTTAATGGATTAAATGGTTATGTTGTACTTTTGTGCCATCTTTAACATTTAATCATACAGTGACTATGAATGTGAAGAGTACTCTATTTAGAAATTGTTTGTGTATTTATATTATGATAAACAATTTAGAAAAGTAAATCATGTACATGTAGATCATCAATACATTTATCCTATGTATTTGTAAAACTATTTATGGTATGGTATTGATAGTGATTTTGATATTAATACTAGAAAATGATGTTAACTTGATCCTGTTGTACAGGCCAGGTTTCTATGAGGGAGGCCAGATTTCCTATGATGGAGGCCAGGTTTCCCATGATGGCGAGCTACCACTAGGCTTCAGGCCCAAAGAACCCGGAGCCAGAACCTGAGTTGTCTTGTGCGGTAGGAGATGCTGTGGCCTGCTCCCTACACACACACCCAAAAACCTTTACAAGCGCTAAAGGCTCCTGAACATTTATTTGGTCTTCATTGACTACATTTAAACCCCTCAATCTTATCTGGACTATTGCCCTGGCCTTGGTATTTCATGAACTGTGGGATTAATACAAGCATTTGGATTTAGTCTAGATAATTTGGGAGATCTGTTCATCTGGTGAAACATGTTTATTGGTATAATGAATGGATTGATGACATTGATGACAGTTGTTTTTGTTTTGTTTTTGTACATATTGTAAATACTGTATCATATTTAATACAAAGCACCTTATGCACTGATTTTCTGTCCTTGTGTTCTTAAATACAAATGCAACCATGACCCTTCATGAGGCGAACATTAGAACCTTCTGATAACTGGCCTGCTACTAATACTTTTGAGTGATCACCACTTTGTCTGATCTTTAGCATTTACATCATATATGCTACAATATTTTATGGCGAGCTAGCCAGGAGGGTTATTTGGTTGTTTAATCTGTATTTTTGGTTCATTTGGCTATCTTGCATAATGGATGTGTTTTTGCAATGTGGTATTAAAATCCCAAATGCTGTCTTGGTAGAGGGCATATCAGTAAGTGACAGTAAGGATGAAGTTTTTGACTTTTTAAAACAGTATGGCAAAATTAATAGATTTGAAATAATTTCTGAACCTGACTCTGAATTTCATGAGTCACTAGTGGTCGAATTTTGTTCCAGTGCCGCTTTAGAAATGTTACGGCCTGAGTTACCATACACTTTTGAATTAGAAGATCACACTGGTTCTTTTTGTATTTCTGATTTACCTACTGTCTGCACTACACGTGCTGTGCAAAGCAGAACCACATCATGTCTATCTGATCTGCAGAACTTGGCTAAACTGACCGGTTTGGATTATGGTGAAGTACTAACAGCAATGATGACTCAGATTGGTCTCTCTATTGCTGCACTCAAACCTGCTGTTCCGGTGAAAGAGCAACCCACTGATAGTGAGGCTGTTATGTCCCCACCAGTACCATCAATGAGCAACCCATCACCTGTCCCACCATCAGTCACAAGTTGGTCAGTTCCACTAACCACTGTCCCAATTTCAGGCAGTGAACCACAGCAACGATCTAGTTCCACTTCACAACCAACACCAAGACAATCCACTGCCAGCATAAATCTCCATCCACCCGAGGTCCAGCGCTATGTCGTGGAGCACATTGTAAAGAATGAAGACAGTTCTACACATCATCAACGGCTCAGAATGTTTTCAGGACGTGCACCCAGACCAAACCATGAAGCAGACTTTGAAACATGGAGGTCTGGAGTGGAATTGTTACTGAAGGACCCGGCTGTGTCTGATCTCCAGCGTTCGAGAAGGATAGTGGACAGTCTCTTGCCGCCAGCTGGTGATATAGTCAAGCACCTAAGTCCTGACACACTGCCCACTGTGTACTTGGAGACACTTGATTCTGCATATGCAACAGTGCAGGATGGTGATGAACTGTTTGCTAAATTTATGGATACTTTCCAAGATGTCGGAGAAAAACCATCGGCCTACCTTCAACGGCTCCAAGTTACACTGAATTCTGCAATGAAAAGAGGGGGTGTGGCAGAGGCTGACGTCAACCGTCAATTATTACAACAGTTCTGTCGTGGGTGCTGGGACGACAACTTAATCGCAGAGCTTCAATTGAAACAGAAAAAAGTAAAGCCACCTAACTTTGCTGAACTGTTGCTCCTTTTACGTACAGAAGAAGACCAGGAAGCAGCAAAAGCCCTGCGCATGAAACAGCACCTGGGGTCTACAAAGCAGAAAGCTACGACCCATTCTCAGTTTGCCCATAGTAATGGTGAAGAAAAGGGAACTTTAGCTGCCCTGACCAGCACCACGGAGAGACTGGCCCAACAGCTAGCTGACGTCCAGCAACAGCTAGCCTTACTGACTGCTCACCAGCCTAACACCTCTTATCACAAGACTCAGACTTTCAGGCAGCACCCTGGAAAACCTGATAAATTTTTGGCATCATCGCGCAGAACCACATCTCAGCCCAAACCAGGCTACTGCTTCAGATGTGGTGAAGATGGTCACATGAGACCACAGTGCCAGAACGAACCCAATCCAACCCTTGTTAACAAGAAGAAAAAGCAGCATGCCCAGAAGCAACAAACCTCCTTTCGTCAAAATAATTTAAACTAAGTCCGGTGCCTTTTGAGGGACAAAGAGGTGCCAGGGATCAAATTTGTCCCAGGAATAAAAAGAAAATCACTCGGTGTGCAGAACAGTTAATAGAAAAGAGAGTTCCAGACCAATTACCAAAGGGGCTCATTGGCTCAAAATGTTCTGCCATCCTGAACATTTCTGGATCCAACTGTAACTGTCTACTGGACACAGGCTCACAGGTGACCACCATTCCTGTTTCTTTTTATAACGACAACCTTTCTGACCAACCTGTGAAGCCATTGAACAACCTGCTTGAAGTGGAAGGGGCTGCAGGACAATCTGTGCCTTATCTGGGCTATGTTGAACTCCAGTTGACTTTCCCTAAAGACTTTTTAGGAACAGATTTTGAGGTTTCAACACTTGCTTTAGTTGTTCCAGATGTCCGTCCAGAGAGTACATCACCTGTGCTTATTGGAATGAACACATTGGAGATATTGTATGCTCAATACATTGACAGTGAGTTTTCCACCTTTCAGCCCCAAGCTTATGGCTATAAAGCAGTGATGAAACTTCTGGAACTGCGTCACAAGAAAAGCCAGATGGGAAGTGCAGAGGTTGTGCGACTAATGAGCCAAACTCCATTCCTCATCCCAGCAGGGAAAACAATGGTCCTGGAAGGTTCTGCCAAAATTGACACCCAGTCTAGAGTTAGATGGGCCATCATTGAACACCCGTCTATAGCTCTTCCTGGAGGACTATGTGTGCAGCGTTGCTTGATCACCCTTCCACATCACATGCCATGTAAAGTCCCTGTAGTCATCAAAAATGAATCAGAGCAAGACACCTGGATTCTACCCTTGTCTGTTATTGCTGACATTTGTGAAATATCTACCATCTTATCACAACAAGTGGTTGCCTCTACAGCAAAGCCTCATAAGAAAACTAGTTTGGAGTTCAATTTTGGTGATTCTCCTATTTCACCAGAATGGAAGGAGCGCATAACAACAACATTGAACAACATGCCTGAAGTATTTTCCCATCATGAAACGGACTTCGGCTGTACAAATAAAGTGAAACATCACATTAAGCTCAACGATGAGACACCATTCAAGCATCGAGCACGTCCTATCCATCCCCAAGATCTTGAAGCTGTTCGTAAACACCTACAGGACCTGCTTGAATCAGGGGTTATAAGAGAGTCTGAATCACCGTTCTCTTCTCCAATCGTGGTTGTCCGTAAGCCGAATGGTGATGTAAGGCTGTGTATTGATTATAGAAAGTTAAACCTACAAACAGTTAAGGATGCGTATGCACTTCCAAACTTGGAAGAATCCTTTTCGGCCTTAACTGGGTCCAAATGGTTTACAGTGTTGGATTTGAAATCTGGTTTTTACCAGATAGAGATGAACGAAGACGATAAGCCAAAAACTGCATTTGTCACACCTCTTGGTTTTTGGGAGTGGAATCGGATGCCACAGGGGGTAACCAATGCCCCGAGTACCTTTCAAAGATTGATGGAGAAGTGTATGGGAGACTTGCATCTTAATAAAGTACTTGTGTTCATTGACGACCTTATTGTCTTCTCCGACTCTCTTGAGGAACATGAGAGAAGGTTAATGCAAGTACTAACCAGACTAAAAGAGTTTGGTTTAAAGTTGTCCCCTGAAAAATGTAAGTTCTTCCAGACCAGTGTGCGGTATTTGGGCCATGTTGTGTCTGAAAAGGGGGTAGAAACTGACCCAGAGAAGATATCTGCATTAAAATCCTGGCCAGTTCCCCGAAACCTTAAAGAGCTAAGATCTTTTCTGGGATTTGCTGGTTACTATAGGCGGTTTATTAAGGACTATGCCACCCTTGTCAAACCGCTAAACCTCCTCACACGTGGCTATGCACCAGTTCGTCAGTCCACCAAGACTAATAGTCTTAAGTACCTTGATCCCAAACAGTCCTTTGGTGAAAGGTGGACCACTGATTGCCAAATTGCTTTTAATACAGTAATTGAGAAGTTGACCTCTGCTCCTATACTCGGATTTGCCAACCCTAAGTTACCTTATATTCTCCACACAGATGCAAGCACAATAGGGCTGGGAGCCGTGTTATACCAGGAGCAGGAAGGCAAGCTTAGAGTAATTGCCTATGCCAGCCGAGGCTTGTCTCAGAGTGAGTCAAGATATCCAGCCCATAAGCTTGAGTTTCTGGCCTTGAAATGGAGTGTGACAGAGAAGTTTCATGATTATCTGTATGGTGCCAGCTTCACTGTCATTACAGATTGCTGACATCAGCAAAGCTTGATGCCACCAGTCACCGATGGTTAGCCGCACTTTCTACATACTCATTCAATATGCAGTATCGTGCTGGAAGACAAAATTTAGATGCGGATGCCCTGTCAAGGCGCTCTCATGGGGAAGCTTCAGAAAAAGATCTTCCATGCAAAGAGTGGGAACTAGTTCACCAACTCACAAAGCAATTGTGTGAACCTGGCAATGCTAAGGAGATTTCTTCTGACATTGTGGATGCCATTTGTCAGAGTTGTCTAGTGAGAACACACCTCCAGTCAGACTCATTATATTCTATCACCATGGTTGAGTCCTTATCAGCCAGCATCAAGGTCATCCCAGACACTTATGTCAAGGAAGACTCGTACGGCTTGCCAGTTATTCCATCTCTATCACATGATGATTTAAAAGCAGAACAGCAAGCTGATCCTGCTATCCGCGAAGTAGTTTATCAGCTTGAGACAGGTGAAAAGGTTCCCCACACAGCTCGAGAGGAATTGCCAGAGCTACCCTTGTTGCTGCGAGAATGGAGCAGGCTGGAGCTGGAGGACGGTGTATTGTATAGGAGAAGGCAGGAAGATGATAAACTCATTTTCCAACTGGTTCTTCCTCCAAACCTTCGCTCTACAGTCCTCAAAGCCCTCCATCAAGATATGGGGCATATGGGTATAGAACGTACACTCGATCTGGTACGCCAAAGGTTCTTTTGGCCAAAGATGGCAGCTGATGTGGACCGAACCATTAAAACATGTGAACGTTGTGTTAGGCGTAAGGCTTTGGTTGAAAAAGCAGCCCCACTGGTCAACATAAAGACCAGTCATCCTCTTGAACTACTGTGCATGGACTTTTTATCCATTGAGCCAGATAGTGCCTGATGGGTTTTCTCAAACCAAACCTCGCAGCAACATTTTACTAAAAAGGAATCACACACATGACAAGAGTTAAAACAGTGGTATATTTAACTTTATAAAGTGGGACCTGCCTCCTAAGTCTGAGACAGGCCCGTTCGGGGATGTTCACAGACACGTTCAGCTGTTTTGACAAAATCCAGGACCCTCATCTGGACAAATGTTTCATAAAAGTTCACGTATGGCACACATTCCAGTTTGTTGACAGTTCTTTGCTTCAGTAGTGAAAAGTCACATTGCTTG